>JACEVL010000141.1:7500-57500 GCA_020284085.1 Aporrectodea caliginosa
AAACCAGGAGCAAAATTGTACCTGAGAAAATCAGAGGGCAAAGATCGCTACAGAAGGTCAGCAAGTCGGACAAAGCATGATTAAAATAATCAATTCGTGCGAAGGTGAACTATAGTAGCACACAGCAATTATGCAATACTACACGATCTGGGAAAGAGTCTGGTTCCCATAAACACATGCAGTTCTGGTCTTATCGGTTCCATAAGGTCCGCCCAGGATCATGGAACAACAGAGAAAAGCAATTAGCCAAAACACACAAACAACGGAACGGCTGGGCAAATTTAACAACACGTTTTATTTCCGACGTTAATTTAAAGTGGATGGTTTTAATTTCTGCCCTCGAAGCAAGACGGAACACAATTCTAGCTTCTTAGCCGTAATTAGTTAAGCAATCAACAGCGTCGTTAGGGTTTGTATTTGACTCGAAGGACTTCAACCGTGAAGTGTAAACAAGCGACTGTTGAGAGTTGAGTGTAGAGATAAGAAGAAACGAACGTCAGGACCGCGTGAAACCTCCGACATAAATCAAACACTTGAGACGAGAGATGCATGGGCAACGAAAGGACCAATTGACTTGATGTGCAGCTTTCAATGACAAAACTCCAAACTGTAAAAGACAAGAAAGGACCTGTTCACTCATGATAATTAAATCCTCTTCAGTCAGGACTCAACTGATAGCTAAAGAAATTGACAGTACGGAAAGCCGACAGATATAGAACAATAGACTAAAAGATTAAATTTGATCAACCAGACAATGCTTAATTATTCGCTTCAATTAATCAATTGTGTGGTAATTACTTTAACATCATTTAGAGTAGGGTATGGTATGGTAGAGTATGGTATACGGTGGTGTGAGGTGGGGTAGAGGAGGGTTGGGTAAGGTAAGGCAGGGTATGGTAGGATAGGGCAGAGTAGGGTAGGGTAGGTTATGGTAGGTAGGTAGGGTATGGTAGGGTAGGTGGGGTAGGGTAGAGCAGAGTAGGGTATGGTAGGTGGGGTAGGGTAGGGTAGAGTAGGGCAGGGTAAGGTAAGGTAGGTAGGGCAGAGTAGGGTATGGTGGGTAGGTAGGGTATGGTAGGGTAGGTGGGGTAGGGTAGGGTAGGGTAGAGCAGAGTAGGGTAGGTGGGGTAGGGTAGGGTAGAGTAGGGCAGGGTAAGGTAAGGTAGGTAGGGCAGAGTAGGGTAGGGTAGGTTATGGTGGGTAGGTAGGGTATGGTAGGGTAGGTGGGGTAGGGTAGAGCAGAGTAGGGTATGGTAGGTGGGGTAGGGTAGGGTAGAGTAGGGCAGGGTAAGGTAAGGTAGGTAGGGCAGAGTAGGGTATGGTGGGTAGGTAGGGTATGGTAGGGTAGGTGGGGTAGGGTAGGGTAGGGTAGAGCAGAGTAGGGTAGGTGGGGTAGGGTAGGGTAGAGTAGGGCAGGGTAAGGTAAGGTAGGTAGGGCAGAGTAGGGTAGGGTAGGTTATGGTGGGTAGGTAGGGTATGGTAGGGTAGGTGGGGTAGGGGTAGGGTAGAGCAGAGTAGGGTAGGTGGGGTAGGGTAGAGTAGAGTAGGGCAGGGTATGGTAGGTGGGGTAGGGTAGGGTAGGGTAGAGTAGAGCAGGGTAAGGTAGGTAGGGTAGAGTAGGGTAGGATAGGGTAAGGTAGGGTTAGTTTTGGGTATAGTAGGGTTGGGTAGGGTAGGGCGGGGTAGGCAGTGCTTGTGAGGCTCTTAAAAGGTGGCACTACATAAAGCAACTGGATTATTGACTAATTAACTACATGTAATCACCTAATTAAGTAGCTAACTAACTAAACATGATTCCTGTCAGCTTGTAACTGATGACCTATTTATTCAAGTCTTATTCTAATTCGTATTCATATTCTCAGTCAACATTCTTCTGCCATTAGAATCATCATTCCTCCTTCTCTGCTCTTCCTATTCTGTGACTACGTGAGCGGCAACTTCTAAACTCTAAACTTCTAAAGCATGGCTCTCTGCTACACATGGCATCAAACCACAGCACAAAATGTACAACAGCTGTTGCTTATCCCTCAGCTTCAGCTGTAGGATCATTTGGAAAAATTAGCATGGACTCTTATGTCCGTCTTTTTCCGTCAGTAGCAAGCATGTTCCAGTCACACAGACACACACACATTGACATGCTCACACCAACACAGATACACAAACACATACATATACACATACAATGTAAAAAACACAGATAGACACAAACATAAATACACATAAATATGCAAAGACACTCACAGACACAGTCTCACAGACACACACAATGATACATACATGTACATTATCTGCTAGATAACCATGTTACAGTGCCCTTGTGATGTTCTTAAAAAGGTGCTACATAAGTGTTCAGATACGTACAGACATACATATACATATAAGCACAGACACACACACAGAGACACATACATACAAAGACACTTACAGACACACATACAAAGACAGACACATACAAGGACACACACAAAGACACCCACGGACACACACACATACACACACACAAAGATACAGGCAAGCATGTCGGCACTTAACGCCGAGTAAACAAAAGCCCTCCATACAGAGAACGTACGCTGCTGCAGTACATGTGCAATGCATTCAATGGCTGCTGTGCAGACGAAGAAACCTCCTCTTCCAGCCGCAGCAGCAGTTGTCAACGGGTGTCGATTGATCACGTGGGCCTTTGGAAAAAGACGCTGTCCATTCCATGTGCAATCCATTACGAACACTTGAACCAACAACATTCGCTTCTTCCACCACAAAACCCAACCCAATCCAACAGCAGTCGGCCTCGAAGCCAGATCAAAAACTCCCGATTATAATTATTAAGGTAGAAGAAGAACTGCTGGTAACAATTTTGGACAGACTATGGTATAATAAACTTTTAAAATATTATACGATTATATCGTAGCCTGCCATGGGGGATTATGTCCTAGCTTGGGTGGCTTTGGTCCGGGGGATTATGTCTTGGGGTGATTATGTCCAGGGGGGATAATGTCCGTTCCCCAAGAAGAAGAGCAGTCCTCTGAGCTACCCTGAAGCAGCCATGGGTATGAAGTGTTAGCGACTTCATTTTCTTAGCCTCAGCATATGAGGGTGGGTGGCCTGTCCTCTCCCTTGACGTCTCATTATTAAGGTAATTTCGTATTTTATCTTATTTTATTTCATACATTGCATTGGTTAAACCATTATTTACGTTGGTAAATTAATACCATCTTCTCAGTGCCATACTTTATAATACGTTGGTAAGTAGACAGTCTACCAAGTACCAATGTCCATGATAACTGTCATCAATCCAACTTCTACTTGCTCAAAGAATTATTTTCATCAATCCAACTTCTAGTTGCCTAGTCATATAATTATATACTGTCTAATAAGTCTATACTCTATAGTATATTGCTACTGAATTTCCCGTTCCTCTTTCTACATGTTCACTGCTATAATGTCAATACGTATTTTCTATAAAGTAGGCTAATAAAATACTCTTGTTTCTTTCATTAGGCCTGGCCAAGTAATAAAATACGCTAAAATACGAAATTACCATTATTAATTTAACTCTGAAACATGAACGCAGCACGCCTGGCTATTCATTACAGAAATACGTTTTGACAGATATATCAACATACATGTATATCAATATTTTATAGAAATACACATCAGTGCATTGTGGAAGTAAAAGTCAACACAGAAATCCGTAAAATATGTATACATACATAATATCCATATCAATACAAATATGTACAAGTCAGTGGGGGAACGAAATGAAAGCCTAAGCATATCATGCTATGCATAGGTTATCAACAGACAGGGTTAGTTACTGTTTATCGACACTGTGTCATAACAAGGATCATCAGCGACGCCCTCCTCTTTCTCTAGGCTTGGGACTGGCACTGTCACAGTACAGACAGAGACAGTACATCAACAGACCATTACATGCCAAGATATTTATAGATTACACACAACAACACAATCATGCATACATACCATACATAATGCATATACGATATCACATACAATACCACATATATACAATATAATGCACAAATATAATACCACAGTTATGGGTTTGAAGCGTTTTGATATGTAACTAGAAAGATAAAAAGCACAAACCCTAAGTCTTTAAATACTGTCATTAAAATTTACAATCATAAAAGGATTTAACCATTTCATTTTCATCCGGTATATAGGCAGGCTGGTATATGCAAGTTTAATAACAAAATTAATCTGCTAACTAATTATATTGACAATGAGGACCGGGCTTTGACATCTGAGTGCATTGTAAATCTTAAACTGATCCAGGCAGAATTCAGAACCTTTCATATTTAATCTAATCTAATCTATGATCTGATTGAACTAATATAATTAAACCTCATTGTCATAATGGCATAAAGCAATTTTTGCTTCCTGTGGTCCAGGGGCGCGGTGGCCTAATGATTACAGGGCTTGGCCTGTAATGTGGAGAGTAAGGGTTCAAGCCTCCACTCAGGCGATTAGTTACTGTGTAGGGACCTTGAGCAAGTGCTTCACTCACAGTTGCTCAGCACCATTGATGCTCTGTCGTATTGACAGTACAACTACATTTTGATATTGCCCTCGGTGCAAAGTTCAAAAGTACATGCAACAATACGGTATTGTTGCATGTACTTTTGAACTTTGCACCGAGGGCAATATCAAAATGTAGTTGTACCGGTAGCGCCTCTGATTGGTGTGCACAGTGAGAGGTGCTTTATAAATTTATAGATGCAATAAAATTGTATTGTACGTGAAACTTCAGTCTGGGTAAAAATTGTTGCTAGAGTAGAACTGAAATCAAACAGATGGCTTCAATTTAGAGTTAATGGCATTATTGATAACCTGTCTATAACGAAATCAATTTATATGGCGAAATTGCCTAGACTCCGTATATGCAGAAATCAAAAGCACAGGACTATTCTAAAGGCCATAGAAACACAATCAACAGAAGGAATGGCATATATTCGATAAAAATGTATCCACTGTCATTACAGGACGTATACCAATGGTCCATTTATTTACATCAAATAAAAATGGTAAGGTATAGTTACTCATTTAAAAACTCACGAAGGGAGGGGTACAGCGTGATCCTGCTGGGTCTTTCATATAATAAGCACAGACTGGGTATACAACACTAATAGGCTTAAGAGTGAACATGAAACAAGATTCCAAGTCCCTATAGATCAAACTGCCAGCACACTGACAACATGAATAGCAATGTTATGGATAGTTACTGAATAGCCTGCTGATTATCAAAATGCTGGATAGCTAATGAATAGCAACATGCTGAATAGTTACTGAATAGCCTGCTGAATAGCAACATACTGGATAGTTACTGAATAGCCTGCTGAATAGCAACATACTGGATAGTTACTGAATAGCCTGCTGAATAGCAACACACTGGATAGTTAATGAATAGCCTGCTGAATAGCAACATACTGGATAGTTACTGAATAGCCTGCTGAATAGCAACATACTGGATAGTTACTGAATAGCCTGCTGAATAGCAACATACTGGATAGTTACTGAATAGCCTTCAGAATAGCAACATGCCGGATAGTTAATGAATAGCCTTCAGAATAGCAACATGTTGGATAGTTAATGAATAGCCTTCGGAATAGCATGGTTAATGAATAGCCTGCTGCATAGTAACATGCTGGGTAGTTAATGAATGCATGCTGAGTAGGTAAGTAGTCCTTTTTACGGCAAGACAACTTTCAACCCTTCAGGCGCAAAGGATCTAAAAAAGCAAAGCTGTTTTTAAACATATAATATTTCACTGTACAATTTTTAAGTGGCTTGGGTTGTATTGCAACATCCCTACCATGCTTCGGAGTGTTTAATGTCTATAGAAGTAACTGAAAGCAGAATGAATCGGCCAACGGTATTGTTATGTTCGGCAATTTTTATGAATAAATCAACGAAAGTATTACTTTGTTCAGCATTGCTACGTTTATCAAAGCAATTGGATCAGTCTCATTTAATCTAATGACTTCTACATCTAATCTAATCTAATATAATTACCTATAATAGCTAATCTAATCTAATCTATTCTAATCTAATGACTTCTATAGCTAATCTAATCTAATCTAATCTAATCTAATCTAATCTAATCTAATCTAATCTAATCTAATCTAATCTAATCTAATCTAATCTAATCTAATCTAATCTAATCTAATCTAATCTAATCTAATCTAATCTAATCTAATCTAATCTAATGATTTTTATAGTGCCACTATCATAGTGCACAAATTATCAATTGGTGGTCGATTCAAGTGAAATCCTTGTCAAAACCATAATCCTACGGAGAAGCCCAGTTGAAATTAAAAAGGTCAGGGAAACTAGAAACCTGGCCCAGATTTGGGAATTAAAACTGGAGAAAGAGAGTAATTTAAAACAGTTCCTCCAGACAGAGTCAAACAGAGAGAGTCAGACAGAGACAGACAGAGACATACAGACAGACAGAGACAGACAGAGACAGACATACAGAGACAGACAGAGACGGACACACAGAAACAGAGACATAGACTGAGACAGAGACAGACAGACAGAGACAGATAGACAGACTGAGACAGAGACGGACAGACAGAAACAGACAGAGACATAGACAGAGTGAGGACAGACAGACAGAAACAGAGAAAGAAAGATATAGACATAGAGATAGACAGAGACAGACACACAGAGACAGAGACAACAAAAGATCCTCTCTCATCCAAACAGTCATAAACCCAGTGAAACCCTACAACAGACAGACACAGCTACAGACAGTGTCTGTTATCCGGCAGAAGACAGCAGGATGCCTCCTCTAATCTATCTCTGTTTACGCAGACAGACCCGTATCTTGAAGGAAACACATTACAAGGGCAACAACTGCCAGCCAGAAGGAGGAATCCACTGAAACATTTATGCAATGGATGTCATGTAGGAATACAGTTCTATTCACATGTCATATATCCAGAGCATATACACCGCTGCATATAATTTATATACAGAGAAGTAACTGATTGAAAGATGTATGTTATATAATGCATACTGGATATAAGGCGTGCGTACGTCGTGGTACAATAGCCCGGAATGTGTTGGGTAATGTGACATGAAGAAGCAGATAAAAGACTGTAGTAGAATGAATTAGCCTTCTGGGCTGTCCGTTAGAAGACGAGAACAGAGAATGGGGGGAGGGAGGGGGGTTGAAAGGAAACCGTATCCCACCGCTCAACGAAGAGCTGCCCGGACCCCCTCCCCCTCTCCGCTCACTCCTCCCACCACCAGTCAGAGTAATTGATCCACGGGGCTTTGTACTGCCCCGAGCAACGGCAGCCAGAATATAAAGACCAGACGGAGGAGAGAGAGGGAGCTTGCATGGCACTTGTAGGCATGTAAATGACTCCGACAGACACGCAGACAGACACATACAAAAACGGGCACACACAGCTCTGTGGGTGTCCGGACAGACACAGAGACAGACAGAGGCATATGCAAGCAGACCTCCTCCTCCTCCTCCTCCTCTCCTCCTCCTCCCTCCTCCTCCTCCTCCTCCTCCTGCTCCTCCTCCTCCTCGTGTAGGCCCCGCGCCCGAAAAGCACGCGGCCTATAGCCGTACCCTAATTGACTCTTAAATCTCACCTCGGGCAAGACAGATAGGCTATCTGTTTGCGGGATAGGATGGCCTGACCTTTCTATGGTTCTCATCGGAACGACCGCGTAATGATATGGGGCCCAGCTGGCGTTGACGGAAGGCTTCCATGGCCTAACAATCACATAGGCAGGCGCACACCGACACATAGGTAGGAAGCGAACATAAAACGTGGCGGACTACACCGATGTATTGGGCGGATTTTCCATCTCAACGGTAATAATACACCGTTCAGCACCCACCACGCGAAGATGAGACTGCGGAAAGAATTGCTTCCATTGTATAGGATATTCCCAAGGCGCTTCTCCGCTCATTTGTGGCCGAAAACACACACAAGGAAGAACCCAATTCATTGCAATTTGCCTGCTTTCGCTGTCCACCACGCTAAACGGGAAATTAAGTCCATTCAAGCAGAAGGGAGAGTCGTAACGGAGACCCCCGCGCATAGTATAAGCTTGCAAAGGCTTAAATTGTACCAGCGAGCTGACATTGCTCCCATATGGAGTACCACATGGTTACCAATGGCCCATGGCAACACCTCCACATTCGTAGCGTAACGTTTTGACACAAGGAATCCGTATATATTGCAAGTCCTTGGTTTTGGTATAAGTGCAAGGAATCTAAATAGCCTATTTGTGTTTTTGGGATAGGACACAGAATCAGACTAACGTAAGACCGTAATTTACGTTGCTAAATTATTTTAGGCTTATAAAAAACTTATTGCCAATTTAAAATGGAAGCTGGATTGACGAAAATAATTTTGTCTAAATGGAAGTTGGATTGATGAAAGTAGCCTAGGCCCTAATTGTTTCCGTAAATGGAAGTTGGATTGATGAGAACAATTCTGTGCTCCAATAAAAGTTTGATTGATTAAAAATAATTGTTGGCTTAAATAGAAGTTGGATTGATGAGAAGTATTTTTTCTGAAGTAGAAGTTGGATTGATCAATGAAAAATTGCTTTCCTTAAATGGAAGCTGGATTGACGACAGTTATCATGGACATTGGTAGACTGTCGTAAACTACGGCAGTGAAGACATTAAAATAATTTGGCAACGTAGCCAAACTACGGTTTTACCCAATTAGAATAATTATTATAAGCGCTAGAGATATAGTACGACATATCTTTCCTGCACGCAGAAGTGAAGTCACAATCGCTAAGCGACCTTGACCCCTGGCTAGGCATTCTAAATATAGATATCGATGTGTACTTTTTGTGTAGCCTATCACAGCTGCAGTTCTACTGTGAAGTGAGGCCTGCATGACGTCAGACATAATTGGTGGTGTGTCCACTAGTGTGGAGTGTTGTCCTATACGGCTCTGAAACATGGACAATGAGGCAAGAAGACATAAAACGACTGGAGGCCTTTGAGATGTGGATATGGCGCAGAATGGAGAAAATCAGCTGGGTGGAGAGAAGAACGAATGAGGAAATCTTACAGCTGGTGGAAGAAAGAAGATCACTGATAGGCACTATACGGGGGCGGCAGAAGAAATGGATAGGACACATCTTAAGGAGCGACACCCTACTAAGAGACATCATCGAGGGAAGAATGGAGGGGAAAAAGATGAGAGGTAGGCCAAGAACAATGCTACTGGACTGGAGGTTGGCAGAGGAGGGATACAGCGGACTGAAAAGAGAAGCAGAGAACAGAGAAAAATGGCGTCGTTGGACATATGAACCTGCCTGAGGGCAGAGAACGTGAAGAAGAAGTCCACGCAATAAACGTCGATGATGAAGTCCATCTCACGATTATGACGTCAGGCAACGCTCATTTTGACTACTTTAAGGGTCAAGGCCGATTTGATCGGCCGACTTCAACATAGATAAAAGATACTACCTTTAGTGATACATAATAAATTATTAGACATGACAATGGTTTTACCCAGAATAATTATTCCTACATCGCGTTCCCGACGCCGTAGTTGACAAGGAGAAAATTATATTGACCGTCATTGACGCCCATAACAATGGGCCAAGCGGGTCAAAGGTTACGCCGGAGTAGTACACGCCTCTAGGTGAATCTAGGCGCTTCTCTCACGGGGAGGGAAGGCAATTAAAACGTCCAATAATAATTATAAATAATAATTATCGACACAATATTCGATTGACAGTCGGATGAAATTTATGGGCAATTTGCCTGAGGGCGGGATGTTAGAAGTAGGTAACCTCCGCGACCCTATGACATACGACCGCCGCTAATGAAATAAACTGGGGGTCGTGCAGGCCAGGGGCTGACGTGTCACGCCCGTTGGGTGCAGAACTGAAGGTTTATTACATCGGATATGTTTTGTAAAGAGGACCACACGTGCTGTGTAATTTTGTATTATGTAAACAGAGTGAATTCGATGCAGTGTTAAGACAGCTTTATGACAAATAAAACTCGCGTAATGGTTGTTTTCACTGTCCAACGTCATTTATGACCGCCTTGCCATATGTTACAACTGTGTTTTATGTAATGCAATCGATTGTGTAATGTAATGGGAAACTGGTGTTTACATAGCGATAATAGCCTAAGAAACGAGCATTAAGCAAGTTATGAATAAAGCATTCAACTAGACAGTGCCAGTCCCAAGCCTGGAGAAAGGAGGAGGGCGATGCTAATCATCTTTGTTATGACACAGTGTCGTTAAACAGCAACTAACCAACCAATTTATGACTAAATGAGTTGATAATAGACCATAATTAGGACCTTAAATAAATCAAAGGCAAAATATGAAGCAAACAAAGAATACAGATTATTATGTCTATGTAGCTGAATATTTCTATAGCGCATTTCCATGAACATCTCATATGCTCTGAACTACTAAGCAGCCTACAGTATTATAACAATTACTGAATTACGGGGATTTGAATGGTTACAAAGAATTAACTTCAGTCTAACTGTTTGGCAGTTCTCTACTGGGATGCATGTCCACCCCATTTCTTTTGTTTTGTTCATGGGTTCCCCACTGTTTCGAACTACAAGTCACCCCAACCCATAAGATGAGAAAATGGTAGCAAGACTAAGTGAGGATATTTCTGGCATTATTACACGTTTAGTTACCAATTCAGTATTTGAGTTGTCTATTACCTACACCAATTCATCTTAGGCTTCAAAGTTCTATCAAAGAAGCACAAACATTCCAACAAGACAACTCAACACTTCACACACAAAAGTATATAGAAAAGGCCAAGCTGTTTTTAAGAATATAAATATTCCGTTCCAACAAAGACAACCATTCCTATGAGTGATCATATCTCATTCTCATGACAACACGGTCAATTTCACAAAGAATACCAGTGTCTGAACACGAGGTAGAGAGTGCTGCCTGACTGACTCATAATCACCACTTCAGTTAGATAACCGTATCATGTCACTTTTGTGACATACTTAAAAAGCACTTTCCAAGTATTGAGTGTCTTGATAGAAATACACAATATGCTATTATACCTGTGACAAGAACCTGGATGAGGGCTTTGTGAATATGAAAACGATAACCGAGATAGATGGTATCAAAAGGATTACAAACAGGATTAATGTATTTTCTTGATTTACAAGTGGATTTCAAAAGGAGATTGAAGTGCAACGAGAAAGTTCAGGCACAAATTGTCCAGTAGATATATTTGTTTATAATATATATATATATATATATATATATATATATATATATATATATATATAAAATAACATTATTACTATAATCTCAGACAGGTCTACATTTTCCAATGTAATCCGTTATACAAATGACATGTTGAAAATGAAATAAAATTCCCAGAAAAACAGAAGCCAGTGCACCGATGGAAGACCAGGTCAGGCTCCCAGTGTTTGAGGCTGAATGCAGAGTCAGAAGCCTCAATTACGTGCAGTAAACGGCACGGCACACAAGAGGATAAAATTCTATTCGTTTTATTGGCACTTCTGGTCGGCAGGCAGTTGAAGTGGCGCCCCAGGCGAGAACAAAGGACAACAGCTGTTCCTCCGCTAGGGCTTCTTTAACCATGAGAGCCGAGTACAATAGAAGGGTCATGCTCCGAGCATTTGTCACACGCGGGGCGCATGTCACCCCCAACCACTGACAGCAGCCGACAGTATGCAATTGTTCCTGAATTTGAAGAAGAGGAGTGCTGGAGCCTGGAAATTATCCGTTGGTGTAACCCGATTAAGCGCTCATTAATCGTAATCAGGAGATTTCAGCTGCACCCAAAGAGCAATGTCGTTGGGAACTGGCTTATTCAGAGGCGCTCAGTCAAAACAAAATCCATTGGGAGGTATGGTCAAAATCGGTGTTCCAGGTCAATATCTATATCCGAAGGGGTCGGTCAGGCAGAGAGTCAAACGACTACAGTGGATGGTATTTATAACTGAAGCAGAGACAGAGGTAACAGGAAGAGGAGGAATCAGGATAGGCTATGTGAAGCCCCACTATCTAAAGACCAAGCATCAATCGATGGCGCTGAGCATTAGTGAGTGAAGGACTTGTTCAAGTCCTTCACTCACTAATGCTCAGCTCTTTACATACAAGGTCAAAAATAATAAAGAGTACAGTAAAGAAATGATAATTAGAAGAACATAATAGTCAACACGAAAACCGAAGTCTAACTGTACAGCATCCTAGCCAAGAAACCATGCCTGATAAGGGAATCAAATCTGGGGAGAGCAGGGTTATGTGAGGTGGGTGCAGGTCATGACCAGTACAATTGACAGGGGGAGTAGGTCGTGAAGGGAGTGACCAGGATTATTTAAGATGCATTCATGAATGTATGTAAGCCTTTTTGAATATGTATGTATTTATGAATGTATTCATGTATGTATGCATAATGTATGTCTACATGACTTGTATGTATGTATGATAAAATGTATGCATGTATGTATGTATGTGTATCTATGAATGCATTCATGTCATAGCCAACAAGTCCAAGTATTCGCATACAACTCAATATATGCAAGATACACTGCACTGGCTTTGCCTCAGTTGTTGGCGCCGCTCCGACATACATCAAGGAGCTCTGTGTTCCAGTCTTGTACTTGTTTAGCCTTTGTGAGTTACTTAAAATGCGCTATATTAAGTGTTCTCATACAGACATCTAGCTATTTATATACAGCATTTACGAACCACACAAAGGCACTAAAACATGACGATTTAACAGAGCTAATGAGGTGCAATTTAAGATAGGTTGAAAACGAAACATAACTAGAATAATTCAATCACATACAAGTTTACTTTAATATTTTGAGCCTTTGAGGATTGCCTCATTTTATGATTAAGCTAGCTACTAAACGATTGGATGCAATGACAAACTGAAGATAATCAGAACTTATGTGAAAAATACTCTGGCAACTTTGGAATCCATAGGTCAAAAACCACTTTATCGTGTTTTCTAGTCATTTTCAGCATCAATTGTATTGTATTGTATCTATCAATTTATATAGCGCCTCTCGCAGTGCACACCAATCAGAGGCGTTCAACAATCTGAGTTCTATTTGCCCGAATGCATTACATCTGAAATACGCCTAAGATAACAACCCTTGCAGTGAAATTACCATTGTTTCCAATCTTTCAAGGTAATGACTGCCATGATTGCCTGGGACTATCATAACTGGAATAATAACAATAGCCTAGTTATAATAGTCTCAGGTAATAAGAAAACTCGGTCGTCAACGGCCTTGGATGTCATATTAAAGACGAAGTTAAACTGTGGTCAAAAAAATCCGGTCCGCCAATTAGCGCAACGTGCTGCCACCTTCCGAATCGCTTTTAATAGTTAGAACCACTTACGTTTCGTTAACAAAAATATCGAATACAGAAGTGCGAAGAAGAACGAGGCTCATTAAAATATTATTTTTTTACAGCAGAACTGGAAAGGAAACTCAATTTCTTTGGACATTATCCGTAGGTTGGACAAAACTAGACCGATTAAACAGATCGATAGCATGGGGATTAGGGATTTCAGAGAATGGTTCGATGACGTCAGAGAATGGTGCAAACTGGATGCGCAGTGGCAGAGGATTTAAACGACTGGCGAAAGACGGTGAGACATGCGATCGACACCAACGGGTGATGAGCCCATGGACAGAATGAAGAGAAGAACACCAAAGAATAGTCCTAGGCCTTCAGGCTGCCTCAACACGAATTTGAACTGCACAATAATATTATTAGCTTCAAAATACAATTAAAAAGACGTGATACTTTTTATCCGCTAGAGGCGCTGCTATACATAGATGCGCTAAAGTCAGATGACGTTTACAAAATACTTTTCAACCCTGTGAAATATGAGTCCTTGATTACAGGCACGGAATCGATAATAGGCAGGGCCTCCACTTCTTGGTACTTTTCCCAAGATCTTGTGATTTTGTGGTCAACTTGGGATATGGAGAGTGTGCATACCAATCTTGGGATTTCTACTGAGCTCTACGAACTAGTTTTTACCTTACTTTCCAACTGTGACAGCGTCGCAGCGAATCAGATTAGAAAAAATTCACTCAGTCTGAAAGACATTTATTATTATCATTAGGCCTAGGCCTACTCGTATACAATGTATCTCTTAATTCACTGTTATTTTCCGGTTTTGTCATTGCCAGTTCTAAGCTCGGCATTTTGTTGAAACGCGTTTCATATTTTATCACAACTTTTTCCTTTTCAGTTACTTTGGATTTTTTAAACTTTGGCCAATCTTGGGAATTTTGATGAAAGATCTTGGGATTTCTGAAAATGGAGAGTGGTAGTACTGATTAAAGGTCAAAGGTCAAAAAGCGAGTGGCCTTAACCATAAATATTTGAAAAAAGGTGTGTCTATAAATAAACACCATAGGTAGGCTAATACACATGCTCGACTTGTTCGATAGTTCAATATCCGTGCTGATCATGGTTTAAGTTCATTGGTAGGCCTACTACCTCTTCTTAAATTGCAGGTTAAAGTAAGTTCTTTAACTTTAACGAGCGAGAAACAGCTGGAGGATGGCTGCGTCGAATGCCACGCCGTCGGTCTACGGTCAGCTGGCGTCTCCGAGGGAAGCCTTCAATGGACTGAGGACTTTGTTCTACGTCTGTACTCCGAACGAAAGCAGCTTCGAGAAGATTGAAGACATTCCAAGATATGTCGATAAGGTTTGTGTTACTTGACTGGGTAAACCCGTAGTTTAGGTTGCTAAATTATTTTATAGCCTATCATCAAATTAAAATGGAAGCTGGATTGATGAAACTAAGTTTTTCACGCAATAGAAGCTGGATTGGTGAAAATTATTGTTTCCGTAAGTAGAAGCTGGACCCATAAGAATAGTGCTTAGCTTAAATAAAAGTTCCATTGATGAAAAATATTTCTTTGGTTAAATAGAAGTTTGGTAATGTTTTTCATGAAATGGAAGCTGGATTGAATAAAAATATTTTTCAATGAAATGGAAGCGGGATTGATCATAGTTATCATGGACATAGGTAGACTGCTTACTTACCAACGTGAAGTACGGCATTGAAGAAATTCAAATAATTTAGCAACCTAAACTACGAGATAACCCTTGACTGAAACCTGAAAAACTGAACACTGCAGCAAACATTGTCAAACTGTCTTAAAACGTACTTGTTTAGATCATACAGATAGCCATGAATTCAGCGCTTTTGGGAAGTCTATGAGAGGCGCCATATGAAGTATTCTGATACATACATACATATATGCATACATACATACATACATGCACAATGGGGTTCATCGTTAGCATCATCCTCGATGGCATCATCATGATGTTTGACAAGATCAAGTCATGATTAGTGTTGATGTTGAGAGGGTGCACGATAGTGTAGTAGTTATCATGCTGGACTGTCACTCGAGAGGTCGGGGGTTCAAATCCCCACCTGTGCAGAAATTTGATGTGAGATTTCTGCTCGACCTGTGCCCCTAGCCCAACTCAGCTATAATGATTACACTGACCGTACACTGTCGGTGGGAAGATGAGATGGCAAGGGAGAGTTGTGGCAACCTGCCCTCGTATGCCTAGGCTAAGGGCAGCCATGGGTATGAAGTGTTTGATTTGATTTGATTTTGATTTGAGGGCTACTAGCTTAAGCGACTGCTCTTCTTTTTCTTCTTGATGCTAGGCTGAAAGTTGTGCATCGGTTTGAAAAATTTAAAACTCCAAATAGTCATAATAATAACCTAAGTCCAAACGAAACATGTATAGATATGAAATATGCAGTATGTATATATATATATATATGCACAAGTAGGTCGATTCTGGATATGCAATTGTTAGTAGCCGTGCTGTTATGTTTACACAGTACTGTAGAATCGATCTATCAGCATCTTCGTCGTCCATGTATGCCCTGGGGGTCTTGCGATCGCATGGCCTTCGCCCACCGTCATTGCATGTTGTTGCCAAGATGACAACCATAGCACAACTCATGTATGCCTTCCCGGCATGGTGGGGCTATGCAACCGCCGAAGACAGAGGAGGAATAGAACAGCAGATAGCCAGGATGAAGCGCAGAGGCCTTATTGGCACTGCTGCGGAGCTGGCGGATTCAGCTGATGGCCGATTATTCGCGGCTATTAACGCAAATGAAAGCCATGTTCTGCGTGGACTCTTTCCTCCAAGCCGCCCCCACCTCCGCTATGAGCTAAGACCGAGGCCACACGGTTTCCTCCTCCCAACCAAGGACGATCGAAATTTCATACCACGTGTATTATTTAAAAACATCTACTAAATACATTATCTCCGGTCTATACCATATTGGTTGCCCTAACTAACATTGCCACCAGCCTATAATTCTTCCTTTGTTAGAGCAGAGATAATATTTGCTATCTCAACCCATTTAATAACTAACTGTCAGAGCTTAGACAATTTTTCCTATCTGTTACCTGTAACAAGTTGCGACCTGTCAGCTTGGTGTTGTGAATAAACCAGTGTTGTGCAATATTGAGAGACCAAAATGCCAAGACCAAGACCGAGACCAAGACCGCGGGGTCCAAGACCAAGACCGAGACCAAGACCGCGTGGTCCAAGACCAAGACCGAGACCAAGACCGCGTGGTCCAAGACCAAGACCGAGACCAAGACCGCGTGGTTCATCCAGGACCAAGATCTAAACCTCAAGACCATAAACGCAATTCTCAGTTGTAGTGTTACATATTCCCATTATTCAGATCAGATGCTCATTATATTCATAGTTATGGTTTTTGCCCCGAAGTCTTCGAGGTCTCATGAAGAGCACACTACAGCTAAACACACTGTCAGCAGGACTAGCAGGTGCAGGTGTTGCGGAATACAAAAAACTTTGCCAGTAGAGAAAAATTCCCCACCAAATACCTGATCTTCGTTTACCCGGCTACTGATTTTGCCTCGAAAAACTGCACCAGTGTAAGCTTAACTATAGTCACTAGAGCACCAGAGGTCATGGTTAACTGTGCCTCGTTTTCTTGTCACTTCTGATAAGAAGCGAACAACGCGGTTCTCTTTCGCTTTGTCGTATATATATATAGGCGAATCATCGCATGAATTCGAAGCTACTCAGAAGTCCCTGAATAACCGAAATTATCGACAAAATTTAACAAATAATCCACTCTATAGTTCCCACCAAAGGCCAAACCAAAGGCGCAAGACCAAGACCAAAGGCGAATGACCGAGACCAGACGCCCAAGACCATTGCAAGACCACACCTTTAAGACCAAGACCAAGACCAAGACCGCACCTTTAAAGACCGAGACCAAGACCGGCACATTTGAGACCGAGACCAAGACCAAGACCGCATTTTTTCGGTCTCGAGACCAAGACCGCGGTCTCGAGACCACATCACTGGAATAAACGAAATTGATTGATTGTTAATGATTTACTGTTGAGTCTTGACTAAGTGAAGATGATTAGATCGCCACTGTTAACAGAAGAAAACTAACCACTATCATTTCAATATAAACATATATATATATATATATATATATTCTTTTTAAAAACATTTAGTATTTCGTGGTTTTATTTAATAATGATAAGGTTTATGTTTTTATTTTAAGAACCCTATAGGATGATTAAAACACTATGAATAAGATATTCAAACTAATTTAAATATACGAATATATATGTATCTGTATGGCTCATTCTATATTACCATAATAATACAACTGTATTTGATACTACCCTTTTTCCAAAGTTCAGAAGTGCACACATGACCATATAACAGAACATTCGATGGCACTGAGCAACTGTGAGTGAGGGACTTGCTCAAGGTCCCTACAGGGTGACTGCCTGAGTGGAGGTTCGAAACCCATACACGGTGTTACAGGCTGAGTGCTCTCACCAATCGCCTATGATGTCCCCACAATATATACACAGTCTGATATAAAAATTAAATATCCCATAGTCTTGTTAATAATGACAGTGGTTTGCATTTCTTTTAAAAACCTACAGTGATCAAAAATTTCAAAATACTATAAAGATTCAAACCTTTTTGAAACATGAAGCAACTTCTGTCATTTTGGTGTTTGTTAGGCTTCTCCGTTTTTCTTCGCGCTGATTTTCATCGAGATCATTGTTTTGCAACTGCAAGGTCGCAAAAGTCGCCTTCCTCGATGGAACGATTCATTTTCTTCGTTGGCTGGTGGAATCGTATCACAGCTTCCGCTGTGAGTTTGGCTTTCTGTAAATCTCTATTTCCTCTCATTCTGTAAATCTCTGTGTTCCTCTCATTCTATGTTCCTCTCATTCTGTAAATCTCTGTGTTCCTCTCATTCTTATCTAATCAGGGAAAACTTCTGTAACACCGTAATTGTAATACAAAAGATATCAGCTGATGATTTCTAAATGTGTAAAATATTTGTTCTAAATATATAAAAGATATTTTGTAATCAATCAATCAATCAATCAATCAATCAAAAGAAATTTGTTATAGTGTCCCTTCAAGATATCTACTCAGAGGCGCTTCTGGCTGAAAAGAATAGCTTTCAGAGAGGTATAAAATGCAAGTGAATGGTTCAATAAAATAATAATATAATAATATTTATAACAATAATATTATTATTGTTACTGTTCATGTAGTTATTATTCCATTTCAGATCATGTTTATCTATACATAATCTTGTAAATGTAATGCTGATGTATTCTTTAAAATAAAGAAAAACATCCATAATCTTAATTTTATATTTTTAACCTATGTTAAAACAGTTAAATTGATAGGGTATACAGTAGCTAGGCAGAAGTTGCTAAAGATGTGTAGAAACCCTTCTACTTTTCTTATTGATGGCAGGAATAATGGTTGTTATAAAAATAAATGAATATTGGTTATGATAATAATAAACGAAATATTTTTCTTAACATAACAGGCTCTTGTTTCGGAACATTGAAATGGCTAGCTATATTTACATATATGAAAACTGGCGCATCTACTCGTTGCCATGGAATTCAGCTTGGACGTGGTGGCTGTGCATGCTGGGAACTGACCTTGGCTACTATTGGGTTCACCGTTTTGCACACGGTTTGTAGTTCTGCTCTTCAGAAAGGGGTCAAGTAGTCTTTCGTGTACATAGCCTAATGGGAGGACACTCATAGATGTATGATAACCATGAAGTTCAGGTCTTAAATAAATTTTAATTTATGACCACAAGGACTACTTATGATAAGGACTTGATCTGTAATCAAGCAATGTTATTAAATGTTTGATAATTACAATTAAGTAGGCTAGTATTAGGCTGTTTTAATGTCAGTATAGAGCCTCAACTGTGCTCATTTTTCAGTTAATCTGTTACTTATGATTCTTTCAACATAGCTACATGACTTACTTGTGTATTGGCATCACACCATATTTTGATCAGGATATAAACCCCATTGTGAAGTCACAACTGGTTTACAAAATTGGCAGCCTCTGGCAGACAGGAGGCAATATAAATACACTTTTACCAAATAAAGCTAGACAAGCTTGTATTTGAGATCGCAGTTAATGGTAAATAATGAATAACGGCATTAGCCTTGGCAGTAAATATCATAGATCTATGACAGTGATCTTTGCATATTAAAAGAATGGTTAAATATCTCAGATGCTTGTGAGTAGTCTGTTGTTTCTCTCTTATCAATGGAGAATTTACAGAAGATGGAGAGAAAATAAGAGTTAAAAATTAGACAATAATTTTTGTTTTTCAGTCTGTTAGCTTTCCTAAACGACAACTTTGTAGTTCAGTATGACGGACTTTGTACTGCTTCACTTGTTCTCAGAGATAAATTTCATGTGGGCTGGACACCAGATGCATCACAGTTCAGAGGATTACAACCTTACAACCGCTCTTCGTCAAGGAGTCTTTCAGCGATACTCCTCATGGGTAAGTATTGTATTGTATTGTATCTAAGATTTATATAGCGTATTCAGAATAAATTCGTAATGCACGCACGTGTTAAAGAAAGTGTTAACTGTGAAAAATTGTCATTAGTTTATTACTCTGTCATTCCAAGTGTGACCACAGGTGGCGGCGTTGGTTTGGTCAGTTTGCCTAGGAACAAAAGATGTAGCCAATGAGAAATCGAGATGAGGTCTCCCAATGTTCTGGAAGGAACAGAAGGAATTGACTTTGGAGAGAGAGAGGATCTTATAAGATGCGCGCAGTGGATGGGACAGTGAGACATCAAGCATATATGTAGAGATATGCGAAAAGCGAGGGAGTCGAGCTATGAGCCTAGCTGAAGCATTTATAAGTGTCTTTAAATGGATGTATTGGTAACGTAATGTAACATGTTGGAGAGTTAACTGTGTATTGTATTGTATTACTTTGTGTTGTGTGACCAGGTGGCTTGTTGGTTTGGTCAGTTTGCCTTACAATGTACAGTGTGTGGGCTTCAGTATGATTTGGACAGTCACTGTGCTCGGATCTTGAACAAGTTCTTAGCACACAAGAAAATAAATATAAATCTAATAGTGTATTGTGTGGCTCTGTTCTTATCGGTGCTGATGAATAAGCTGGTGCCCTGGGCTTCGCTTTAGAAATGTGGAATTTATGATTATGATTAAGGGTGGGCAACGATTAAAAGTTTTAATCGAAATTAATCACACGATTAAAATTGTTAATGCAATTAATTTTTAACGCATGTCACAATAAGTAACAAGCACAACTACTCTACCGACTCTGAACAGTTACGTTGAATATGCACTATGTAAATGCTTGCAGTCAATAAACAAAAGCAAACATGGTTTTACTACTTGTTTTTACTTTTTACTTTAAGGTTTAAAGTTAAAACAGAGCGGCTTAATCAAGAATTGTTTAGCTCATTTCTAGAAATAATTGGCACAGTGACAATCGCGTTAACTGCGTTAAAAAATTTAATCACGTTAATTAATTAACGCATTAATCGCGTTAATAACGTGTTAAATGCCCAGCCTTAATTATGATGTTTTGAGACAACTGTGCAGGGAGGACCTGGTCCATGCTTAAACACAGTACTGCTTAGCACCATCAATATAATCCTTGACATTATAAAGTCTTATATGTACAATAAAATATCACATGTTCAGGTATATGTAAAATGTTGCGTTGTAAAGTAAGAATAGCAGTTTATGCAGCATTGTAAGTAGCAAACTGATTGCTTGCCTTTTCAAAAGCTGACTTGCTTGCATCTTCAGCCATTTTGGTGTCTGGCTGCTCTCATCCTTTTCCAGTATACAATGCCTTTGATATATTTGTAATAAGTTTGACTCAGCCTTCCACTCCCTAAGAGGTAACTGTAAATGAGCACTAGGACAGATGGGCGTCTTGCAGGCCGCCATACAGCTAAATCTACTACTGTTAAACTTGTCATCATCTGTTACTACTATGTCATGTAATCTTACTGCATACTTGTCAGTTTGAATTAAACGAATATTTAAACAAATATATTAACTTGATTGTGTTGTGGTTTTCAGGTGTTTTACCTGCCAATGGCGCTCTTCATTCCTGCTCCAATGTTCATTGTACATATCCAATTCAATCTCCTCTACCAGTTCTGGATTCACACTGAAGTGAGACTAAACTTGTACTTATAATTGTAAGAGAAGTTACTGTATATGTTAATTAATTTAATACAACAATCTATATTGAGTAGTCAAGTGTCTATTGAAAGATGCTGTCAAATTTTTTAAGTACTGATAAGAACATCTTAGATGAAAAACATTGCCATTCTGGGTAGATGAAATTTGGAGTTTATGATAATGATTGCGAGATGGTACAACAACTGATAAATGCCTGGTCTTGCATTAAAGTGATTGCAAGTTGATATCCTGTTTGCTCCAGATTGTGGAGTGAAGGCAACTATGATTATTATTAAACCTGAAAACTAATAATCCTGCACTGCCTTGTTAAATATAATATGTATGAATATCATAATCAAGAGGTATAAAATTGCTTTGCAGACAATTACTACATTGGGTCCACTGGAATACATCCTCAATACTCCAAGCCATCATCGTGTGCATCACGGAGTCAATCGCTACTGCATCGACAAGAACTACGCTGGAGTTCTCATCATCTGGGATCGAATGTTCGGTATGTGTTCCATTTGTAATCACATCCGATCTTAGAAGAACATAAAGTCGTACTGGTGAGAGACTGACGTTTGAGAGATTCAATACTCTGAGTGGAATTGAGAGCATAGTTGTCAAAAGAGTACAACCATGACTCTGTATAGATGCAAAAAACGACAATAATGTTTGGTTAGTTATTTTAAATATTAAATTAATTTGTACACAAGGTAAGGACAGCCCTTTTAAATTTTACTTATTGCATACAGAAGGGTCATTTTACACAAGTTAAACATTACCTTTTTACGCAAGTTAAACATTACCTTTTTACACAAGTTAAACATGACCCTTTGGACTCATCTGAGGGAGGCCTAAATATTGACCAATAGTATTTAACCTTTTTGATGGCGAACGTGTACTAAAATGACTGGGAAAGCAATGCAGCTCGTCATTAAGGGATTAAACACCTATTAAGGACAAATATTAATATCTTTGTGTGTATAATTGGCGCAAAAATGTTTTAATTTAGGGACATTTGAACCGGAGAGAAAGACTGACGAAGTTGTGTATGGTTTGACTCATCAGCTGAATTCCTGGAATCCTATTTATTCTCAGGTTGGATTTCCAGACTGACTAAATTTAAATGCTGACTACATAGCACATACCGTGATCCAAGATCTTAAAATACGACTGCCAACAACTTCGTTATAACAATACAGATTATTTATTTATTACTGGAAACTGAAGCTTATTTTCATTATCCCTTTTACTGATATATCTGGACTTGTTGCCATCTTCTTGATCGTCGTCATCATTGATATTGTTAGCTTTAAACCATCTGCTGGGTTTTCCCAGGCTAATCTAATCCGTTTTAATCTAATCTAATGACTTCTCTGGCACCAATTCCAAAAAGGATGTAGCTGTGCACTGCTTGTAAAGTTTGTGTTTATTAAAATTGCAGACGCACCAATGGTGGAACATATTTTCTGCAGTTCAAAACACAAAAGGATTTTGCAATAAATTATCATGCTTACTGAAAGGACCAGGCTGGGCTCCTGGAAAACCTCGCCTTGGACTGATTGAAGATATTCCTGATGTAAGCTGCACGACAACATTTGCTTTTTTTAACACCTTTTGGTTTCATTGTAATTACAAATATCTTGGCAATATCAATATTACTGATAGGTTCTTAGTGTGTGTTGTGACGTACTGGGGCGTAGAGATCTGTCAAGTTCATGATCAGGACTGAGTCATCTCTCTCTGGTTTGAACCAGTGGCGTAACGAAGGGCTTGAGCGCCCGGGGCAAGATTTTATGACTGCACCCCTTTTTAGTGTTCTAGTTGACTTTTAATCATTGTTGTCATAGGACTGTGTACCACTGAATGCTAATTTTGCACTCCCTTTGTGCTGCATCCGGGGCTGTTGCCCCCTTCGTTACGCCACTGTGTTGAACCGACTTGGAAGTGAAAGCTTTCTGGTGGAAAACCCATAAAGGGAAAGAAAATAAATCCTCTCTGTCAGCACACTATGAGCTACTGGAGACCATAATTACTCTGCTTATGTGGTCTTGCCTAAGGACATCTACTGTCACTCACGAAACCCGGGCTTACACTCAAACCAGCATCTATGGTGTCCTACATGTATGAATTATATATTAGTATGATGAATCCTTTTGTTGTTATATAAGTATTGAAATCATTTGTGAGATTTGCTTCTGCTGAGTGTTTTAGGCTCACGCACCAGCGAAGAAGTTTAACAAGACCGTTCATGGAATGTTGAATGTGTACTGTTTGACTCATTTCGTGTTGACACTCGCTCTGTACGAAACTATCGTAAAACATCAGAAGGTGAGTTAATGGGACTTTTGCTTTGAACCCTTCATCCAACCATCTCTTTTAGGAATTTTTTCCAGTTTTCCAGCCATTTCTACTCTGCTTGCGTTTTAGTATCAGTGTAGCATTAGATTTGCTAGTTAGAGCATGATAGAGTGTAACTTTTGTGTGGTTGAACTTACCAGACTTAATTTTCATCTCGACTGCATTGTACAGAGTATTTATTTTGCAGCTGCTAGGCATTTTCTAATGGATGGAATGTATTTTGGTACATTGCTCAGCGTTACAATGTTAGAGTTGAATAAATTCCTCATTTGAAATAACTTTTTCCCATTCTTATGTACCTTGGTGTTTGAAAATTAGTTGTTCTGATGTTTTCTTAGGCTTTATCTGTGAGTGAGCTGCTTCTCGCTGTACTTTTCGTTCTCTGGACCTTGACCAACATTGGGCTGCTTTACGAAAGCCGGTAACAAACCATTGCTTCTCCTGTTCGCTTATTTACTAATGCTATGCACGTGGACAGATTTCCACGGGTGCTGTGTGTAAAACCTATTGAGGTGGCATTCAGGCTGATTTAATGGATGGCTTGGTTTTAGTTTGTCCATTGGATAATTCAAATTAAAGAATGCACAGCATTCAGGTCTTGTGGCTGGAAAAGAACTATGGCTTCCCTGATGACCAGCAAATGAAAAAAATGCTAATTAGTTGGCTCATTTGAACCTTAAAAGTTCTGTCATTCGATGTAATGGAACAACTTGTAGAAATGTATCTAATAATTCTGTCTGGTCTTTTCCTTTAGCTCTGCAGATTCAGACATTCTGACTTTTTGCTTGCAATAGGTACTTCAAGTAAATAAACAGACAAGTAGATACATTTTTTAAAATATTAAATATTCGGAAAACTTTTGAAGGCTGAATTTTCTTCACAGAAAGATAAATTCACATTGATAAATGCTGAATAGACAATTGAGGAGTAATCTACGCTGTTCAAAGAATTTCACAGCGTTCTTTATATCTTTAAATCAACAACGATAAGTTTATTTGCTTACATCTGGGTAGTTCTCCTACAGGAGACGTTGTAAAGACGCTATATAAATTAACATTTTAAGTTAACGTCTGTACTTTTATGATTTGTGTAGCTCAAGTGCAAAGTGGATGGAAGTAGTTCGCTGTCTTGTTTTTATTATTGCTGATCGTTTCTACATATCATCGACCTACAGCGCCCTACCATTCATCTTTAAGGCGATCGAGGTCGTGGTCACCTTCAGCCTGATGTTTTCAATCGGAAAGATCGTGTCAGGAAACTCGTCCACCAAAAAAGTGGACTGAACTTATACGTTTCCATATATAAAAAAATAATTTGTTTCAACTTTATCTACAAATACATTTCATTTTTAAACTTTTTTGCAATATCATGTTCTAATTGTGATAATTTTTTACAATAAGCCATTGTGATTGTCTTATTTTATGGGAACTTCTAGATTTTTACATAAAATTTTTAATATACATATACAATAGATTTTACATAAGTGTTATATACTTTATATTTGTTGATTAAGGCCTATGACAAATGTTTGCAGAGAGAATGCTGTTTTTCTTCTGCAACCAATGGGAGGCTAAGTAATTGTTCTGAAAGTACTGTTTTCGTACAGATTTTCGTATTATTAATTAATATTAAAGCTACAGTTGTAAATGTTTAGCATTGTACTTTCAAACAGGTATTGACTATAAAGTTTGCCAAGAGAATGCTACCGGTTAAAGAAGTTGTCGTTTGCATTATGAATTACTGAATAGTCGGCACATTAATTTATCAATGTCTTTCGCAATTATATGGCTGTATATTCAAGGGATTTATTTAACCATGGAATGTTTAACACTTTTAATGACGAGCTGCGCTGGTTTCCCAGTCACTTTTAATACACCCTTGTCATTAAAGTATTAAATGAATACTTTTCTATATACTTGACATCAGTAATGTTAACTACTGTAATTAACAGCTGGCAGTTAAACTACCTTTCAAGTAGTTAGAAAGTAGTTAAATGATATCCATCAAAAGTAGTTGTATAGATAGTAGTTGCAACTTTTTCATGAAAACAGTTTATCAGTTGTGTAATAATATAACTAGCTTGTCTGCAGTGCTTTCAAATGATTCTTTGTCAAAGTTCGCTTGTATTTCTAGTTTTTTGAATAGTCGAACATTCTTTAAGGAAGCTTAAGATTAATAATAAAATACACTTTATATTTAGTACAGCAACTCGGTTTTGATGTTGCGGTATGAGCAAAAGTACCCTGGAGGCTTATAATAGCAGGGTTCATTATAACATTAATTCTGATATAACAATGTCATGGATAGGGCCTACCACAGATAAATCACACGGTAAGTAAACTTATTATATGGTGACGACCTTGTTTAAAGGGCAGTGTTTTACATTGCTTCCAAAGACTGCATTATAGTGAATTTCTTATATAGTTACCAAAGTAGCTACACAAGTAGTTTGATTTTTCTCAAAGTGATTACTAACTAATAGTGAGAGCATAAGGCCAGTTTAGAAGTAGCCTAGTTGTAGTTGAGCCACTTTTGAAGTTTGAACATCACTGTTTGACATGCATATGTTAATGGTTTGGCAATCGACTGTAGAAATGTGGGGCGCAATGTAATATGTTTTTTGCGGATCCATGAGAAGGATCTGATTGGAAATTACAAGCATTTAAAAGAGATTACCATGTTGTCCGGTCACTAACATCCCACTTTACACTGATGAGAGACTGCAACTACCTAGTTGCAACGTGGGGAAGGGTTTAGGGTAATGGTAACACTGGCACGAAGATCGGCACGGACGCGGGATCGCTTCCCGTTACCCTCCCAGAGGTAGACTTGGCCTTTCATTCGCCAGATGGCGTTGGTAAAATGAGCAGTAGAACGTCATGGGGGCCTCGCATGGCTGCCAAAACAGTTAAATTCGACTCCTGTAATAACTTGGGTCGAATTTAAACGAAGGTTATTACTATATGTAGGCCAAGGACTTGTGAAATCCATATGAAAATAGTTCTGCATGGCTTTCATATGCTCTGCCATAAAGGACCATACTGTAGGACATATGAAGCCCATATGGAAATGCATATCGGCTTCACATTATACATGTATACGCTATCACGTTACTGTTTGGTAGCCTCCTCCAGTTACATTTATTGGTTTTTGCCATAATTATTTGGATTCTTGCGCAATGTAGATAAAACGAGCATCCTGGAGATTTGCCGATTCCGTATGCGAGTTTACTTAAGGGAGAAACGGCATTTCGACATAGCCTCTGTGCATTTGGATGAATCGCTTGCTGGGCCTCTCATGCATCCTAACAGCAATGCTAATACCATTCTAGGAAGTAATTCTCTCAAGTGTTGTATAAATTTCCGACGGTGCATTGTACTTCGGCCCCTTTCGCAACAGTTTAGTGGTTAGTCTGCTAGACTGTCAATCGAGAGGTCAGGGTTGAAATTCCCTCCAGGGTATACATTTATTTCAAGGTTTCTGCATCATCTATGTCTCTAGCCAACTCAGCTAGAGGCCCAATGAGTACACCGACCGTACACTGTCGGTGGAAAGATGAGACGACGAGGAAGAGGAATGAGTGGCCACCCTCCGTCCTATGCCGAGGCTAAGAAAAGAAAGTCGCTACTACTTCATACCCATGGCTGCCTCTCAAGGCACTGTTCTGTTACTCCGTAGTTCTATCTGAATTTGCGAATTAGGAAGGCCTTCAGATTATTTTGTTATATACTTTCTCAATTACTGGAATATGATGATGATGATGAGCTCTCTGCCACCTGGGGCATGAGATGAGTGAGGTAGTTTCGCGTTGCCTTCCTCATAGACAATTGTGGGTGAGCAACTTGTCCAAGGTCGCTACGCATCGGCTTAGAACCTGCGACCCTCCGGTTACAAGACACAGAACATACGCTACACCACCGCGTCCCATGCACCTACTGAAATATAAGTAGACATAATATTGCACCCGTCTATCGTCTCAGAAGACCCCAATGCAACTGGGGCAGTGACAGGCGTTGAGCTTTGCATATTATAGTGACAATGACGATCTATCGTCCACTGACATTTGTAAACGGAAATTCTAACCCCGAGATCAATGTCATTACATCGTAATCGTAATCGTAAACTACAAATTTATAAAACGCGGTAAGCGCCACTCGAAAGCCAAGCGCAGGGCACCAGTTTATTCACGAGCGCTGCGTCGAGTCAGATGGGTGGTCCAGTGGGTAGTCCGAAGGAGGTCCGAGTCCAGGATTCCAGAGGGGACAGGGTAGATGTTAAGGTGGGGTGTTTTAGGTCGAGAATTGGAAGATGGAGGATCAGATAAGTCGGGGTAAGAGTTCTTAAAGAGGTGAGACTTTAGTTTCGAGTGGAAATCCTGAGGGGTTTAGGAGGACAGAGGTGCAGTCTTTCAGGATAGGATCAAGTTCGCCTGGCTTGTTGTGAAGAGAGTATAGGAGTAGTGACACCTATAACATACGTCAATATATGCGGCCTCGAACTCATGATTATGCACTACCCTTTAAGGACAATAGAAATTATATCCCTCGTGTCCTATACCGGAAATTGGTGCGAATAATTTGAGAGTCTTTGACAAAATGTACCAGTTAATACTAGTTCCATCTCTTGACCCTTCCACTTAACATTATAGTTTTATATTTTCAACCCTGTCTTTATCAGTGGCGACTACCAATGGTGGGGCTTGGACTTTGGAGAACTACTTCCATCGAACTTAAAGTGGGGGAGGGGTTTAATGTACGTTTTAAACATAAACTGGGTTGTTGTTGATTTCCTCTAATATAAGTCGGCCAGAGTGCGGGGCTGTTTTTCCAATTCAGGTGGGGGAAGGTTAGGCGCCGCCGGTTTTTATTACTCTGTTGAACTCGTTGTAATTAGTTGTTGCGTGTCGGCTGCATTGAGTGACACTAATAAACGAATATATTAATAAGACATATGAAACGCATAATTTTATAAGGAATTTGTTATAATTATGGGCTTCATAAATATATGTCCTGCATACGACGTTGTTGCCCGGGGCTTCCGTGGATATGATTTCATATGCGCCAAGCATCGAACGGGGGCTCTCAGCCGGTGGGAATCATGTCGAAGGGGATTTGATCTGGCATTACCCTAGAGACCGCAATGTAGCAGGACCTACTTTTCTATGATTCCAAGTCCCTTCTGGTCAGTTGCAACTGGAGGGCATCGCTGAAAAATGATGGATGACGACAGCCGTAATTCTGACTTTATCACCGAATGCCAAATGAGGTCTGATTCATCAGACTCGATCCGTTGTTCTTTCTATCTGTCGGTCTGTCTCTCTTTCTCTCTGTCTGTCTGTTTCTATCTCTGCCCGCCTGTCTGTCTCTCTTTCTGTCTGTCTGTCTCTTTCTGTCTGTCTGTCTCTTTTTCTGTCCGTCTGTCTCTCTTTCTGTCTGTCTGTCTCTGTCTATGTCTCTGTCTCTGTCTGTCTGTCTGTCTCTCTCTCACACAGTCTGTCTGTCTGTCTGTCTGTGTCTCTCTGTCTCTGTCTCTGTCTCAGAGTCTGTCTTGTCTCTGGCTGTCTCTGTATGTATGTATGTCTGTCTGTCTGCCTGCCTGCCTGTCTCTCTCTCTCTCTCTCTCTCTCTCTCTCTCTCTCTCTCTCTCTCTCTCTCTCTCTCTCTCTCTCTCTCTCTCTCTCTCCTCCCCGCGGATCTGTCTTTCCTGCAGAATCAGTGTCCTATTGTTAGTCACCGTCCCTCTGGTAGTCCTACGATCCCCACTCAAGACCTGACATGACCCGCTATCTCACCGTATCAGGTGCGCAACCTGCTTCAATTGGAAACGACTAAACCGCATCGATTTTGCCATGAAACGGTGAAACGGGTCGAGAAAGGAAAAGCGAGTTCACGATGCGATATATATGGCAGCAGAAGTAACAGTCTTATGATCGAATGCGAAAGGGTATCTAGGGTGATATATAGTATGGGGCGAGTCATCAGACGACGTTTCCCTTCACCTTCAAATTGCATCGTGGGCGGTGACGTAGCCAACGATTATTGAAACGTTATTATTCACTCTTATCCGTGCTTAATGGCCACAACAGAGTGGCCTACATACAACATATTTCCAAAGACCGATAATAAACCCTGTTTTTCTTCGCCGAGCGCACCCTGGCCTACCCGGTGGACAGCTGCAGACCTAACATTTAGGACCTGCGCTCTATTATAGGACTTCGTATCGCGTATAGGCATCTATCCCTAAACTATAATCCATGGGGTTGTTTAAAAGGAAAAAGAGCTAGAGGGACAAGTTAAACTAAGACCTAGACCTGTATAGTAACATTGTAGGGCCTTTCGTTTTATTTTGCGTCGACAATAACTAGGCCAAAGGACATCTGCTAGATAAGCTACATTGTGTCCGCATTTGGCATTACTTTTCAGTCTTTCCATCCGAATTTGGCATTACTCTTTCCATCCCTATGCAGTTGTATTGTATTGCAACAGCGTTTGGAGCAAGATTTGGCTCTAACGGGACCAACAATTTACTTACGCAACTCTTGTAGCGCATATTCTATTCAAGATGGGTGCATTTGTCCGATAACTCTCCTCCGATTCGAACGGAGTAATGAGTATCCGAGCATCATCAGATGTCGTTGGTCATCGGAGAGGACGATGATGGATGACGTCAGTGTAATCTTTCCGTAACACTCGCGCACGCTCTTGCGATGCACTGCGGCTAATTACCACAGAAACGATCAGGTAGACGGAGGAGTCGGCGCCTGGCTTTGAAGTGTGGACGCCGATGTCTGGGCAGTTCTATGCGTATTCAATCTCAGACGAGCCCTGAATATTCATTTAGAGAGAGAGACAGCGGTCAGTAGAACTTCGTAAATAAGAAATGAAAGGACGTTAAAGGGATTGTGGTGTTGATGGTGATACATGAGGAGGATAAGGAGGAGTTGGTGGTGGTGGTGTTGATGGTGATACACGAAGAGTGCAGGAGGATAAGGAGGTGGAGATGGCGGTGGTTGGGTGGTGGTGGCCGTAAAGGTCGTGGTGATTCAAACGAGTGATCTTAAAATTAAAAAGTACAAATAAAGTCATTGGCGGTCCTATAAGTACCTTTCTAGTGTTTCCAACTGATTCTTTTGTTCATCTTCAAACGGCAACTAAATGAGTCCAATCAATAGTTTGATTTAATGTTTTTCAATGGCTTTTAGTTACCATTACTTAGGCTTTGAAATGCATATTAAACGATAAAACGTCTTTAGCTTGGACTCATACATGTGTCCAAGATAGACAGTCTATGTATGCCCTGCGCATCATTGAATTGTATTGTATTTAAGCATTTGTAAAGCGCTGTAGTAGAGTGAACCGTTCAGAAGCGCTCCAGTGCGTTAGGCCCCGCGAGAAGAAGCAGGTTTCGAGAAAAGCGAAGGAAGAAGAGAGACTGCCAGTTAGAATTGTAGAGCGAACAGAAGGAGAAAGCACATTCCAAAGAGAGGGACCAATTGAAGCAAAGGCTCGATACTGAGCATCATAACGGCACATGGTCTCGCGGGACCAATGCTTCCTGATGTTGTACGAATAACCACTGTGGCCCACTTGTTATACGCGTCACCGGCATGGCGGGGATTGCGGGGCAGCAGGAGCGCAATAGACTACAGTCCGTGATGGCCCGTCTGGTCCGACTGGTCTACCTACCAGAGGATAACCCAACATTGAAATTGCTGTGTAGAACGGCAGATGGGAGCCTCTTTACTGCACCCTTGGCGGACCATGTTCTGAACCTGCTCCTCCTTTCTGTAAGAACACTTCCCTATTCTCTGCGTCCCAGACCGCATTACCGAATCCTCCCACGAGTGGATAACTTCACGAGGACAGCGCTTTTAACAAGAATGCTTTATATTGCTTATTTCATCAAGCCAAAGTGCGATTATGCAGTTGGATGAATAAAGAATAATGGAGAGATTACAACGACGATGATGACGACGACGTAGACAACAACGACAAAAAATCAACGGCAGTCGTAATGACAACATAACTTACTTACTTTTGAGACGTATCCTGCATTTGTCAATTTATATAGCGCCTCTTTAAGAACAAGCTAGCCCCTTAAAGAGGCGCTAGCTTACTCAAGGGCGAAGCCATTGTGTAGATTAGAAGCATTCTGAAAATTCTAATTTTGAAGATTATTTGAATCGCAAACTTTGAACAGCATACATGAACATTACTAATTAAGCAAATAATTAGCCAGACATGAGCCCAGCATTAAATCGATTAATTATTATAGTACATAAAAATGTACAAGGTTTCTGAATAGTTCAGCAGTGAATCTAATACAGCCAGCGAACTATTCAATGAGGTTGAGAAGCTGACACAGCTCATCAAATCATCCCCCATATATGCAGTGAAAATTATTCATCAACAAGATGCATTGTAATTGCAATTCGTGGGGCGCGGTGGTGTAGGGGCATGTTCGGTGCCTTGCAGCCGGAGGGTTGCAGATTCGAATCCACCTGAAGCCGCCGCGTAGGGACCCTGGGCAAGTCCTTCACGCGCAATTGCTCATGCGCTTCGGCGTGAAACTCCGATTCAGTGTCCGCGCTGTAGTCGGAAGCCCCTCTGAGTAGAAATCTTGAAGGGGCGCTATAACATACATACATAAATGCCTATAACAGTCAAACCTGACAATGAAATGCACGGTTCGACTGGCCGACAATAGTTAGTAAAAATACGTATTAAATAGTCAGTAAAAATGATTCAAATGCGTTTTATTAGCACCCATAAATACGTCTAATATACATGCATACTTGAGCAGTCTTCGCACATTTTGTGACGATTGATAGCAGACATTATTTTTCGGCGCATAAACTCGGAACTTGATAAACCGTGGACGGTGAAAATAAGTCTGCTGTTGGCCCTCAGGGGTGGCTTATGGGAGCCATCTTGTTCATGCAAGCTCGTTAAATCCTGATCCGGGCTTCGAGCAGCGGAAGGTACTCTGTGGAATACGAAGCTCTTTTGTGGTATGAGACGGGCGACTTCGTGGCCTCGAGGGAGATAAAGAAGACTTAGTTGAGCTCTATTGTGGTTGGTTGTTGTCCGCGGGAAAATCCGCGGGGAAATCTCTCCAGTGCTCCTTATCTGGACCAAAGTGTTGATGAGTTTGCAATTCATGTTGCGGCTCTCCCTCATCCTCCTTCTTCTCCTACTCCTCCTCCTCCCTGTGATCGCCTTCTTTTCCTTCTCTTCCTCTTCCTCTATGCATCCTCCTTCTTCCTTTTATGTATTCCGTATCTTGTCTCCATCTACTGTCATCCTTTCATCCTCCTATACATCTTGTTCTTCTATCTGTCTCCTCCTCCTCCTCCTCCTCCTCCTCCTCCTCCTCCAGTTTGGCCACTTCATTTTCCTTTGTAACTCTTCCTCATTTGAGCTTCCTTCCTTTTTACCCTGTTCCTCCTTTTCCTCTGCCACCACAACGTCGCCACAACCGCCGCCGCCGCCGCCACCATCTTCTCCTTCCTCTTCTGCTCCTCCTGCTCTTCTCTCTTTGCATTGTCGTCATCATTATTGTTCATATCTTCCGATTTTTTTCATCAATTTTCGTTTATTAAAAATAATCTGACATGTACACGCAGCTTATATATTTTCCTCCCTCTTCTGCTTTGTATCCTCTCAGGCAACTCCTCCTGCTCTGCCTGAACCGCCTGCTCTTCCTGCTCCTACTCCTGCTCCTCCTCCTGCCTCGCCTGCTCCTCCTGCTTCTTCTGCTTCTGCTTCTCCTGCTCCTCCCCTGCTCCTCCTCCTGCTGCTACTCCTCCATCTGCCCCACCTGCTCCTCCTGTCATCCAGCCCCTCCTGCTCCTCCTGCTGCTGCTGCTGCTGCTGCTGCTGCTGCTCCTCCTCCTCCTCCTCCTCCTCCTCCTCCCTCCTCCTCCTCCTCCTCCTCCTCCTCCTCTTATGCTACCTCTTCATGATACAATGTGTCATCCTGTTGTCGAATCTCGTCTCTAGTGCAACATGTTGCCATTGGTTCCAGTCGTTGTCATTAAGACTGCAGTTGATTTTGTTGTTGTCGTTGTTGCTCACGTCATCATCATCATCATCGTCGTCGTCGTTGTAATCTCTCCATTAAGTGTCGCTTTAATGGTGGCACTTAAAGAGCGACGATGGATTGGATGGACGAACATAAACTTCAGAAACAAATGAGGAAATTCAACAGGCGGAACAGTGGGTCAACTGTCCATCTGTCTACTCCCACTTGACCACATCCTGGTCTTAAAGGGTCAACCTGCTTTCAAGTGGCTGCATGGATACCGAAGTCAGTTCACTCGTCAGAGTTCGCGTTTTATGTTATCACGAGACCAAGAAGGCGATAACCATGTCAACCGTGTGTTAGATTGCAGACATCTGCATAATTTAACAGGCTGAGTGGGTGGGTTGCTGGCTGCTGTTGACCAAAATAGAACGGCATTTAGATTCCAATTGGTGTGTCGGTGATACGTGGTCTACTTAGTGCACACGCCTACCTTTAGTTACAGCGTGTTGTTGGATTATTTTAATAACTTTTGCAGAAATTTTTCGTTAGGGACAGAAAGATAACTGTCGTGATTGAAGTATTATGAGCTATTAGATGTAAGAAAATTACAAACTTTTTATCTTTTTTTGAATGGATGATCATGATGCTATATACTTTTTAACTGTGTTTATAAGATGTCTGTACACCAAAGTGCGATTAGCAAATGGTTAATAAAGAATATACTTACTTACTTTTCTAGAGTGAATTAGAAGACTACGTTAGGAATCATTGTAGCAGTGATCACAGATATGCATAGAACATATTCAGAGACATTCATCAAGGACTCTCTGGATCTAGCGACAGAAATCCAGTAACAAAGAGAATCTGTTTCAAGCGCTTGCGGAATAGAGATAAAGAAAAACCAAAGCAGCCTATAATTATATGGTAGGGTCCTACTAGGCAACCTATTCCAGAAATTTTCATGCTGCAAAGTGGAAATTAATCGTATATTTGACTTGCAACTTCGAAAGATGTCCGCCAAACCTTTCTTTAGACGGCTGTGAGTCTGTGACATTGATATATTTCAGAGATCATGCCATATCTTTGGCGAACGTGCCGAATACGATACTCATTGAACAATTGGGATCAGGTGTTATAGCCGAAAGACAATCTGCGGGTAGACGATGTTGTACGCCGTTACACCTGCGACCAGCGTTGGAAATGAACGGTGAAACCGGGCAATGCAGATCAAACGCACATCCGGTCAGCTCACCACGCTTACTATCTATAGCTGCACGTGTATTTGCTGCCTATATATATATATATATATATATATATATATATATATATATATATTACTCTATTGTCTATATATATATGTGCTTGACTATAGACAGTTAGATCTACACCAAAGTACGGTTAGCAGTTGGTTATAATAAAGGATAGGGCTATACATCCTTACTTTACTTATATATATATATATTAAGCAGCAAATACACGTTTTTAATGATTTAATGGTTAGATGGATGAATGATTGGATCTAACAGATGGATAGATGATGGATGTATGCGTAATTTATACAGAAGAAGACAATGAAAGAGAATAGGAGAATTAAGCGTAGAGACAAGATGATGGACGATGGCATCATATCTACGGTTAATCCTAATCCGATGCCTTAATCCGATGAATTATCCGATGCATTATTTATAATGCGATGCCTTAATCCGATGTCTTAAGCCAACGACTGAGAACGGGCAGGTAGACTGTTCGACCGACCAACGATGTTTAGTTGTCTAAATAAAAGGACTGAGATGGATAGACTGTGTCAAGAGGAGAAGGAAGAGGGAAAACAGCTATGACTCAGACCCGGTATTTTTAGGCATTGGGATTTGGAGACCAGAAAGAGGATTTAAAAGCATAAGCAGGGGGAAAAGATAGGGAAAAAAGAGTAGGAGGAGGAGGATGATATAATACGAGGAACAGGAGAAGAAAGAGGAAAGATGGAAGAGCAAGATAAAAAAGACACGAGAGGAAAGAGAGGAAGAATATGAGGACAATGGGGAGAAAGCGAGGTTAGAAGAATAGAAGGATAGGAGGGGAGGAGTGTGTATTGGAGGAAGATTAGGAGAAATGGAGGAAGTTAGATGAAGAGGAGGGAAGAGATGGAAGAAGAAGCCATGGAATAGAATGACGAGTAGGGTTGAGAAGAAGGAGAGAGGAGGAAGAAGAGGACGAATATAGGCCTAGTATATAATAATTTATAAAGCGCTTCTCGCAGGAAAACTATTCAGAGGCGCTCTCAGCACGGAAACCCCGGGGGATAAGAAACGCTTTTAAAGAGCGAGAGACCGATGAGGGAAAACCAGTCATTAGTTTAGTGAGGGGGTAGGTCATAAAAAATGGAGGAACCCATCACAGCAAACGCTCGGTGTTGGACCATAGCAGTCCTAGTCCTAGGAATAAAGAGATCAAGTCGATCTGTGCAAAGAGCGAGATGAGGATGCAGATAACGGCTTTCGCGTATAGTCTGAGAGGTAATTTTGGGCACTGCCTAGCTGGGATTTGGAGACCAGAAAGAGGATTTAATGGCATAAGGAGGGGGAAAATAAGTAGATAAGACGTAGAGGAGGGAAAATGAAGGAATAGAAGAAAATTATAGCATCAGTGAGAGGCCGAGTTGGAGAATCAAACAAGACGAGTAGACAAAGGAAAGAGATGAAAAGAAGAAAATTTAATATGAAAAAGAGCAGGATATGAATAAGAGATAGCAGGTAGGCCAAGGAAAGATGATGAACAGAAGAATGGATGCGTAGGAAGCAATAAAGAAAGAAAGAAAGAAAATGAACTAATGAGATAAGATGTAAAGTACTAAGAAGAGCAATAAAAGGCGAGCTAGGATTAAAGTGGTAAGAAGTGGTGAGATATAATTGATATTTTTACTTATAATTATATTAATCGCCACTATCCAATGACCAGGCATCTATCGATTGCGCTGAATAACAGTTACTGCGAGTGAAGGACTTGTTTAAGATCCCTACTCAATAACCACCTGAGGGGAGGCCTGAACCCGTAGGCCATACTATCTGCGTTGCAATGTAAACCCAGCTCTAGCCAATCGGAATTTTGGCTCCATCCGCACCCCAAGTCAACTCGGCTGTAATGAATACACTTACCGTATGCTGTTAATGGATTGATCAGAAAATGGACTGGCCACATGTCATAATATGCCGAGACTAAGAAATGAAGTCGTTAACATTTTTATACCCATGGCAGCTTTTCAGACTAGCTTAAGGGGTTGCTGTTCTCCTCCTCCTCTTCCTTCTCGTTACCTTCCTTCTTCTCCCCTCCTCCTTCTCCCCATCCCTCCTCCTTCTCTTCGTCCTTCTCCAATTCCTCTTCTTTTCTTCTTTCTCCCTCCTCCTCCTCCTTCTCTTCCTTCTCCTTGTCTTCCTCCTCCTCCTCTTTCTCCCTCCTCCTTCTCTTCATCCTTCTCATATTTCCCTCTTTTTCTTCGTCTTTCTCCCCTCCTTCTTCTCTTCCTCCTTCTCATCCCCCCTCCTTCTTCTCTTCCTCCTTCTCCTCTTCCCTCCTCCTCCTCTTCCCCTCCTTCTGTTCGAACTCCTCCTTGTCATTGTCCTTGTCGTCCTCCTCTTTTTCTTCTCCTTCTCCTCCTCCTCCTCTTCGTACTCCTCCTTGTCATTGTCCTTGTCCTCCTCCTCCTCCTCCTCCTCTTTTTCCTCTCCTTCTCTTCTCCTCCTTCTTCTCATCTTCTTCTTCGTCTTCCAGAAAAGTTATGTCGCTGGAAGCCTGGAACCAGCTGATTCGCAAGTGCTAATACTTAAAAACTACTGCTAAGAGCAGAAGATTAGACAAGCAGTACGCAGAAAAGACAGTGCGAAGAGCGAACGGACACGAGCGTAGAATAGAATTGAACAATTATGGAAATAGGAGACGACTTTCTTGGCAGTTATAGACGATCTGGCGATATTCGGCTAATATTAGGATGGTCAGAGGAAACGATGATTCACTGGCACAAAAATAAGAACTGACTCGAGCATCTTACATGTACTCGGCAGTACAAGAATCTCCTCCGACTCCCCCTTATCCTCCTGCTACTCCTACTCCCCCATTTCTCTTCTTCCTGTGATATTGTTCTTTTTCTGTTCCTTCTTTCTGTTCCTCCTCCTCCTCCTCTTCCTCCTCCTCCTCATTTCCTCCTGCTCCTCCTCTTCTTCCTCTTTCTCCTCCTGCTACTCCTCCGCCCATTTTCTCTTCTTCTTTAGATATTGTTCTTTTTCTGCTTCTTCTTTCTTCCTTCTTTCTTCTCCTCCATTTCCTCTTCCTCCTCCTCTCCTTCCTCTCCTTCTCCCCCTCCTCCTCTTGCTACTCCTTCTCTTTCCAGTTTCTCTTCTTTTGATATAGTTCTTCTTCTTTTCCTTCCTTCCTCCTCCTCCTCCTTTTCTTCCTTTTCCTCCTCCTCCTCCTCCTCCTCCTCCTTCTCTTCGGCGCCTCGGAAGGAAACACCCTGCAGGGTGAGGTACTGCTTCCGGATGAAATGAACTGACGCAGTTTCTCTCTCTGATCATTCTTCTGCCTCTTGACTGACTTCAGGCCACTTGACCTCGTGATCTCGTATCGGTCCATTGGACCATCCATCCAATGAACCCTAGTTTCTCGCTTAATACGACACGATTGGCTGGACCGATCGTCTTGCAACACGGAACATGTATGTATGTGTGTCTGCATGTGTGTCTGCATGTGTGTATGTATGTATTAATGTATGTATGTATGTTTGTATGCATATATATAGGTAGGTAGGTAGGCAGATGGGTACGCATTTACGTAGGTAGGGATGCACGTATCTGGCAATTTACGTAGCGCCAGTTAAACCACAAAGGAGCGTTCAGGTTCGAGACTGTACCCTGGTACGACTGTTCTTCAGTTGCGAAATTGATAATAGAAATTGTCGAAATACAGTTAACCCTCAGGCTACCAAGGTTTTTGTGACATCGGCTACCAAGGGGGGTTACCACCCCTGGATTTCGTGTTTTGTTTCACATATCATATCTTGTAATACAGGCTTTTACAGCAATGGATTCAGCATTCAATTCTGTACAAAATGGTATATTTAGTTGTACATTATGTGAATGCACCTCGAAATTACATAACTTTTAACAACGGAACCGATAATTAGCGATATTTTATATTATTGAGTACATCTTGTACCTGTTAGATAAACAAATATAAGATTATGTGTGTTTTGAAACTGATCTATGTATCCAAGATACACACATACATCCCTACACATGTTTATATACGTATAAATATACATCCATACATATATATCCATACATATATATATATATATATATCGGTTTACATTGTGATGCTGTATTCAGCCATTTTCACACAGATTACGCGTATTATTATTATTTATTTTTATCACTTCCGGCATTCACAAGACAAACATGTAAGTATGCAAATGAAACCCTACATTCCCTCTAAAGAATGGTATATTTGTTTCTCTTCCCAGAAGATAAATGAATACGCTACAGACAAAAAACTAAGGGGGGAGTGCTTGTATGGAGCCATTTGTCACGCATATTACGCGTATTATTATTTATTTTTATCACTTCCGGTTTTCAAAAGACAAACATATAAGTATGTAAATGAAGCCCTGCATTCCATCTAAAGAATGGTATATTTGTTTCTCTTCTAGGAAGAATAGTCAATAAGCTATAGTCGAAAAACTAAGGGGTGTGGTCCACCCCACCCCCCTGGTGCCTCGGGTATATCAGGTATAACTTTTGAGTGGCGTGAGCTACCACCATGATGTTTACCTCAAAATGTGCGCCAATGAATCTGCTACAGCTACCTAAAATGTAAAAATTATATTCCATATGAAACAAAAATTTATGCATAAAAACGTAGGGGGGGTGGTAACCACCCCCCCCCCTTGGTAGCCCGAGGGTTAAAGCAATATTATGCAAAATGGAGGAACTAGTTTGCACTGATCAAATCAATGGAAGTTGAGACCAGACCGATAAGAAATCGTTCGATCACCAAAGAAGATGTTTAGCTACTTCTATAGTTTCTAGATTACAATGCTGACACGACTTCAGTTAGCTACATTGGTTAGAGCCTCTGTGAAAGAAAGCAAGCGGATTGCTGGCTTATTTTAAGAGATTTCAATCTTGGGCTAGCACACTTTAAATGGCGTGGCGCCAATTCAAAGGGGAAAGCTGTGGTGAAGGATCTCATGCAATCAGTTCATTGAGAAATGAGCGGGGTCAAGGCCATGCGGTCGCTATATATAAAAACGTACATTTACATTTTCTGTATATTTTAATAACGTCGGGCGATAAGAGAGCAATAACATGAGCTCTGAAAGTTTCTAAGTAACAGAAATGAACACAGATAATATGTGTATTTTCGACTTTGTTTTCCACTTTATAATTAATTGAAAAGGACAAATCGGGGAGGGGAGGGCATTTACAAAGCTCAGTTTAAACAGACAAGAAAGGGAAGTTTACTATGAATGTTAAAGATACAATAATTATGCAATACAGTACAGTGCAATAAAATCAAATCAAATAGAGTGCAATAAAATCAAATCAAATACGGTGCAGTAAAATTTCATACAATACGCCACGACACGATAAAATGCAATGCAATACTATACAGTACCGTATTTATAATGCGCCAACTGCGGAAACGTAGGCCACAAATTAGAAATCTGGTTTTTTACAAGGAATCCTGCTCATTAAGTAGACCTAATTAAAATGTAAACTGCTAATTAAATAATTAAATGTAAATAGGCCTACATGGTAAACGGTCTTCCGCGATCGTAGGCGACCGCGGCGTATCCAGAAGTCCATTCTAAATGTTGTCAATGATGCAAGAGCTTTCGAAGTAGCCGACGATAATTGTTTCACTGCGTCCAATTTCCCTCTGTAATGCGTTTTCAGGTTTTCACACCAGATGTCGGAAGCTGGTCTCAGCGCATGCGCCGTCTCTGATATACCGCAGACATCATATGTCGACTGGTTCCCGAGTTGTACGTTTGATTCCGGTTTTGTTTCTTTGATTACCAGTCGGATTTCTGATGCGCTATAAATCGTTTTGTTTTGAAAGCAGATCGTCGAATCTCCGTCGAATCGTAATATTTCAGAAAAGCGACGGATCGGAAAATTATTGTGAATGAATAAATGTGCGAGAAGGACAGCCATTAGGACCAAATTAAGGAGCATAAGAAGTGCAGAGAAGCGGTAAGAGGATTATGATAAGGAAGAGGAGGATGACGACGAAGAAGAAGAGAAGAGGAGGAGGCGGAGGCGGAGGAGGAGGAGTAGGAAGGCAAGAATGAACAGATATAGACAGGTTAAGGACTAGGATGAAAAGCAAAAGTCAAAAGAGGAATTCCGATTATCGAGACGGGCAAGAGAAAGATGAGGGAGATAGTTTAGCTCTAATGAAAGGTGAAAGCAGTCGAACTGCCTCGGAGGCAGTATGCTGAGGAAATCCTCACTGGAATATGACTCAAAATAATTCAAACGTGATGAGGGTGGATGAAAAGGGAAAACGTTTTCGCTAATCCTCAACGAACGCAGATCGAGGCCTAACATAAAAGTGATGACAATGACGGTGGTGATTGTGACACTGATTGCAGGCGTAAATTTATGCACCACCACTTCAAGTGAAACTCGCCAGTGGCGCTCCATATCAAACAACTCAAAATCACGATTCAGTGGAATGTTTTGGTTTCAAACGACTTCGGAAATGGAAAAGGAAATAGAGGCCAAGAAGTTCAAGTCGCAGTTGCAAGGAAGCTTATTCCAGAATGACTGGGCTGTGGAAATTCGGGTCAACGCGATAACCAGACCATCGGGCGCAGCAGAGCGAAGAACTCAACAGCCATGGATACAAGAGACCGAGACGTATAGCTACGTAAGACAAGATGGAGCTCAGCCTGACAGACAATGAGTATTAAGATCTTAAACTCGGTGCGCTTTCGCATACGTAGACTAATCAGCGCAGTTCCTCCCACATGAAATGGGACACATGCCTACACTTAGGTATGCGGAAGCTTGTCTTTGTTTTCAAGCAGACTGTGACTGAATAATGCGGGAAAAGTAAGGCTTGCACAATTGGTATTACCATAAGTTCGTGAGGGGAGGGGGTTCAGTCGTATGCGAGCGGCGTATTGTACGATCCTGGCTCAGATAATAAAGGCTCTGAGTCGTACTTTGTCAAGTCATACGTCGTTATCATCATCATCGTTATGTTTATTTAACCTAGATGCTTGTTCACAGCGATGGGCAGTAATTGAAATTAAGCTTACGTAATTGAAATTACTTGAAATTGCGCAATTTGTAATTTGCTAATTTGTAATTAAATTACATTTCCCATGTATTTTGTAATTTGAAATTACATTTCATGTCCCAAAGTAATTTGTAATTTGTAATTCAATTACATTTTTCGGAGAAATTTGCCCATCCCTGGAGCCTTTTTGGCAGCTGGTTTCAAAAAGAATATACTTACTTACTTACTTAGGTTGTTGAATGATGTTGTTGCAGTAGACTATGCCCAGACAGATATATGCTCGGGTTGTAGTGATGACGAGTATACCTTTATACAGGTCACGATCATCTCCATCACGGAAGAGAACTCGATGTAGAAAACCGACGAACGTTGAGAACAGCCAGAGAAAAAGAAGGCGAGCAACATCAGTGAACCACGACAACGACAATAATGATGACGACGACGATGATAACGACAACGACGACGATGATGATGATGACGACGACGACGATGCTGATAAAGGTGATGACGATGATGCATTCTAGTATCGTCGTTAGATTCGATAAGACTGCTGAAAAGAAGCGTTTCCGTCAACGAGAGTTCCGATCGGGTCAAAGTTGACGATGATGCTGTTGTTGATGCTGATGCTGATTATGATACGTTCTGGCGCCTTCTTCAATGTCATCGTCGTCTAGACGGTGTCGTGAACGGCTGCTGCGGCAGATGGATGCTTCGAGTGATGCTCAGCCCAAAGCGTTGTACCGGCCGCAACCTCCTCCGATCGACCACAGCACAGGGCGTGTGAATACAACTTCCCTGCAATCACCAACGATATCAGTTTACTACTACTGCTGCTACAAATACTATTACTACTGTTACTACTACTACTGCTGCTGCTGCTGCTGCTGCTACTACTAATACTACTACTACTACTACTGCTGCTGCTGCTGCTGCTACTAATAATACTAATACTGCCACTACTTTCACTACTACTACTTGTATTATTAATACTACTTAGTCTACTTATAACTTTCAACCTGCAATTTTCAGGGCGCCTTAGCATCTGCGCAGGAAGCAACGGCTAATTAAATAGGGCAATTTATAGCAGAAGGAGACAGCGCAGATGGAGAAGACGCGATGAAGAGATTCGCCGGTAATCGGCGCCGAATAATCTGCTCCGGATATAATCAATATTCATTATCTGCGCCGAAAAATCGACGCTCCAAAAAAATCAACGCTCAGAAATCTACGCCGAATGCATACACTGTATATGTATAGACTCTCTCTCTCTCTCTCTCTCTCTCTCTCTCTCTCTCTCTCTCTCTCTCTCTCTCTCTCTCTCTCTCTCTCTCTCTCTCTCTCTCTCTCTCTCTCTCTCTCTCTCTCTCTCTCTCTCTCTCTATATATATATATATATATATATATATATATATCCCAAGATAATCTACGCTGAATAATATATGCCAAAAATTCTACGCCGAATGTTCTTCTGATCGGCGAAGCTAATGTGCACTAAATACCTCTCTGCTGCTTGCTGCAACATGGAGCGAGGCAACTGCAAAGTGAGTAAGGATATTAATGAGACAAGGACACGGACACAGAGACTGAGTGACAGAGGCAGAGGCAGTGACATATACAGAGGCAGTGAAACCGACAACGAATCGTAGTGAAACAGACAATTGGAGATAGGAAAGAGGACAGAAAACGAAACGAAGAGCGGCCAAGTGTTATGATGCTTTATGAGTCAAATGCGCCAAATGGTCTGCGATTCCTCATCGCGTGGTCAAAAACCAGGCGATACATGACGACGCATCGTCGGCAAACGCCGTCATGACGGCAGAACAATGTCTTCTGAACAAGCATTCGTGTCCGAAACCGCATCCAGTCATATTGTTATCACATGCAAGAGAAGAATGCGAAGAAGAGGAAAACGTGAAGAAGAAGAATGCGAAGAAGAAAAAGAAGAAGAAAAAGAAGAAGAAAAAGAAGAAGAAGAGGAAAAACAAGAACAAGAAGAGGACGGAGAAGAAGAAAAAGAAGAAGAAGAAGAAGAAGAAGAAGAAGAAGAAGAAGAAGAAGAAGAAGAAGAAGAAGAAGAAGAAGAAGAAGAAGAAGAAGAAGAAGAAGAAGAAGAAGAAGAAGAAGAAGAAGAAGAAAAAAAACAACAACAAGAGCAAGAACAAGAATAAGAAGAAGAGCAGTCCCATAAACCAACGTGATGCAGCCATGTATATGAAAATTTAATCGACTCATTTCCTTAGCCTCGACATCGGCATAGCATACGAGGGCGGGTGACCGATCCTCTCCCTCGCCTGTTGCTTTTCCCACCGACACTGTACGGTCAGTGCACTCATTACAGCTGACTTGGCTATGGGACGCAGGTGGAGCAGAAATCTCGACATAATTTTCTACCGTGGCCGTGATTTGAACCCCGACCTCGCGATTGACAGTTCAGCACGCTAACCTCTGGACTGTTGTACAACCCCGTCTATGTTATAATTTCACGGTTACTGTATTACAATTTTTATGCTATCATCATCATCATCATCAGGATCCATGGGCCGAAGGCCCTTAGGTGTCCAACGCTTGCATCAGATCCATGGGCCGAGGCCCGTTTGGAGTCCAATGCTTGCATTGGATTTCATACGTATTTTTCTTTACGAACGGAGTATCTGCACCCATCCGTTCGACCTTCGCACTTCTCCCTTAAAGAGAGTTCCAGGCTTAGGACTGGCTCTGATATCCACTATCTTGTGGTATCAGAGGCGGCGATGCCGCCCACGTTTGCCAGCTTTTCAGGGTTCCTGCTGAGCCTGTCCACCTCGCGTAGCGCCCTAGGTGGTACTTCAGCCAAGACCTTCACCACTGATGGCATAGCCTCAGCAGGCACTCCCCTACTTACTGTTGCCACCCCCTCATAGCACGGCTATCATAGCACGTCTTAATTACTGCGTCAAATGTAAACCTTTAGCAGAATACCAAAGGACCATTTATGCACAGGACTGGAAAGTCCTTATGTAGTCCTATTTTTTGGGCGATAATCGGGGTTCCGGAAAATTTCACATCTTGTTTTCATAACAAACGCATTCAATTAGTTATATTTGTAAAGGCAAATTGACGAATAATGTTTGCAATATAAACAATTGCCGATGGAGATTTAAAACATCATATTTAACATTAGAAACAAAATTTTAAGTGGGGCGACATCTATGTTTAAGAGTGAAAAGTATGTACACATTATTTTCGAGAGTAACTATTCCTGTAATATAGATTCCTTGATAGAATATATAGGGATATTGTGAAAAAACCGGTGAAATTCTTTTCGCTATTAAACTGTAATCGCCGGTGTTGACAAATGGTAGTGTCAAATACTCTAGAAGTAGCTCGCTAGTAAAAGTGTTACGCAAATTGTCGTAAAGGATTCTAATTACACTGCATTTGTATTATCTTTGAAACTATCCTGTTTTTAAAGTAGCTCGCTACTAACGGTGCTATATTTAATTGTCGTATTAGTGTGTAATTACAACACAATGTATTAGGCCCTATTCTGCTTTAAGCTAGCAAGTCTTTATATAACGTTCCTATTATGTTAAAGTTAATTGTTGAATGCTTATATATTATGCAAAGTTACGACTCATGCAACAAGGTATAGTCTACTATATTCTGTATATTCTGTAATACAGTAGACTATACGTACCATAAAACTATGTCTCATAAAATATTCAATATAAAATATTTTGTACTTTAAATATATGTAACTATACTATGCTAAAGTATTTCTTGGACACAAAGAAGCTGCGTAAAAAATCTTTCGCATGACATGAAACGATCCATACGGTACAGTCTTCTAAGAAGTGTCCCATCAACTTTCGTTAGTTCAATTGTCTAAGTTAGCATGGACAATTGCCTTAATGAAGTTTTATGGAATTGAATTGCACCTAGTTTAATATAGAAATGACGTAATCAAATCTGAAGCCGATATATTCTGATCAAACGGCCTTCGTACTTGGTATGAATGTCTTTAACCGACCGTTGCGATTTCTGTTTCAAGACACGCGAATACCAAATAAATTAAATCAACGGAACCCGAAAAGGCAACTCTGACAGCAAGAAGGTTGCTTAACGGAAAGAACGAAGATTGATCGAATGAAGGACGATCAACACAAAGAAGGAAGATAAACAGAAAGAATGAATATTAATACTTTTTTCGAATTTTATTTAACTATACATGTATTAATTGTATTATGTTAGATATATTAGAGTACTAGACGTTCGGACCCGGCTTCGCACGGTCATCTCTAACTTCAAACATCGTTTCCTCTTGATTTGCATAGTTAGCCCCGCCTTCGGATGACGTGCCTTGGCTGGTACTCACCGACTACTCCGGATTCGCGTTCGTTGTGTAAAATTTCTTGTCGCTCCTAGCGAATGAACGCACTGCCGAGAGTAATTTCCAACGGGATTTATTGTAACTTCAGATGTCCATATCTCGGAATTTAAACGATATATCGAGCTGAAAATAATTGCGTTGACCCAATAATTCGCAGGCGTACGTCCGATAAAAATGTCATAATGGCTACTGTACAGTGTTCCATTCGTGAGTTTTTAGTGGGACAGTTTTTAGCGGGATAGTTATTAGTGGGAAAGACACACACACACACACACACACACACACACACACATACACACATTATAATATACAGACTTATACTATATATAAATATAAATATTAACATTTAGATTGGAGAGAACTTTTGTGCTTACTATAGTTTTTGTTGAAGATTCCGTAGATGATGGGATTTGAGCAGCTGGATACGAATACGAGTATCTGTGAGATGAGGCTGAAGTAGATCAGAACCTGTCTCATCTCTGAACTCATGATATGGGCGCCACCACTGAAGTAGTTGGCGATCTGGATGGAGAGGATCTGGTTGAAGTGGTAGGGCAGCTGGCAAACGGCGAACAACACAACGATTACCAGGATGACTTTCGTCATCGATGAGTTCATCTGGTTTCTGCGTTTGGCCGGGGCCTGTTGAGAGCGCGGACCTTCGCCAGGAGGATGGTACTGATGTTGGTTGGGTCCGGCTGTTCGCCTGCGCACCCTACGCAGGAGGAGCACGTTGAAGATGGCGATCACGGCGAATGGGACGACGACGCCGAAGACCAGCTGGATGTACATCCAGATCTGGCGATAGAACAGGTTGCTACCGTTGGGCCACTGGATCATGCAGATGACCTTCTCACCTTTGGTGTCGGCCCGGCTGAACAGCCAGTAGGGAATAGACAGGACCAGACAAAGGGCCCAGATGGCTACACACAGTCCCACTCCGACCCGGATCTGCCGAAAACGTCCCATGGTGTGGTAGGTGGCCAGGTAGCGGTCTACGCTGAGAGTCATAAGGGTGAGGAGGCTGGCGTACTTATTGCACTCGCGGAAAACGGTGGCCACCTTGCAGGTCAGCTCCCCGAAGATCCAGTTGCTCGTGAAGGTCGTGAACGCGAAGAAAGGCAAGGTCAGGACGAAGAGTTCGTCGGCAAAGGCCAGGTTCCAGATGTAGTAGTTGCTGACGGAGCGGGCACGGATCTTGTCGTACTTGGCGATGATGTAGATGACGAGGCTGTTGCCGACGATGCCGAAGATGAACGTGATCATGTAGAAGGTCAACGTGATGACCTTGACGTCAATCGTCGTTGACCCGTTGGAATGACCCCCATGGTTAGGAGACCCTTCCGTCGGAGGACAGACAACAAGCGTCGAAAGATTACAATCGACGGTGGACTGGAAAGACTCCGACAGGTTGATACTGGAGTTCGATAGGGCAAGGACGTAGTTGCAATCTGTTGCTTCTGAAGACTGGAGAACCAGTGCATCTACGCAGCTGGAACGCATCTCGTTAGAATCGTTCAGCATCGTCGAACTTTGGAAACCTGTATGGAAAGAAGGCGGTCGCAAATTATTATGTTTATCTTAAAAAATAATAATAATAATAATAATAATAATAATAATAATAATAATAATAATAATAATAATAATAATAATAATAATAATAATAATAATAATAATAATAATAATAATAATAATAATAATAATAATAATGAGAACCATATTATAATATGCGGCATAGAATTTGACAGAATAGTGGGCCTAACTACAACCAATTCTATAAGATGGAAAGGAGCGCTTCCTCTGAATGTTGTAACGGATTGTCATCGCTATAGTGAAAGCAGACTAACGCAGTGGCTCCCAACCGTTTTCAACGCTGGGCACCCTTACTTAAAGTAATCCAGTCAAAGACTCCTGGTCTTAATTTAATTTAATTTCCTTCCAGTTAGTTCCTTATCTTAATGACGAACAACGTTCCTTGTATTCAACCGCAGTGTTGCGACTCTTTCTACAGTAGCCAACCTTAAGTTTTAAAAAATAGTAATCGGCCTATGTTAGTAATGATAATCAGTAGTTTTTCCACATTTTTAACCAGTTCTGCCATCTAGCAGCAAAACACCTTGAGCAGGTTCACGGCACCCCGAATTCCGCGGCATCCTGTTTGGGAAACACTGTACTAATTGCTAACGGCAACATTATAAATGATGCGATACATACACTTACATTTTTATGCCTTTCTTCGCCTTAGCGATACGGATTAATGGCCATATGGTTGATTAATAGACCCAATATCCGCATGCCCTCTTCTTTTTTTCATTATCTCCTAATTTCGTCGCTTTCGATTTATATTGCGCCGTTTCCTGTCAACAGTCGTGACTGGGAACAAGTATAGCGCACAATGAATATCAATCCACTGAGATTTCCGGCGGGAGGAGAAAGTAAGAGCGACGACTCGGGGGCGATGACTGAAACAGCGCTCACCAAACCACGAAAGCACAGATGCTACTACACGCCTTGCAATTGACTCGACGGGATTGGCTGATTGAATGATTGATTAAATGCTTGATTGATTAGTCGTCTGAGTGATTAAATTGAATTACGTCTTCAATCTTCATGCTGCAGAAGCCCAATGAAGATAGACTATACCAGGGGCTGCTGCCATTTTACTTATTTCTATAAATGTCTTTTCATTTGGAACTTAATATAGCACTATACATACATACAAGCACACACACACACACACACACACACACACACACACACACACACACACACACACACACACACACACACACACACACACACACACACACACACACACACACACATATATATATATATATCTGCTGGTATTCATATGTATGCAAATAGAACTGCAGGTTTCGTATATTTATACTGTGTACGGAACTGCAAGTCTGCAACACTGCAGTGAAAGGGTTAGGAAAGATTCCACACACGTTGCTTTTGAGCAAAGAATTTCGGAACAAACACGCGCGCATGCACACTCGCATAATATATAAATTAAAATGGAATTGCAGGTTCTTTCCAACTTAATATTACATTCCATTACGCTGGTTTTGGTAATGGTAATTGCACATTTCTATAGCGCCACTTCAAGAGAGATTCATCAGAGGCGCCCCCTACCTAACAGAATGAAACCACGAGCGAACAAAATGGTCTTCAAAGCGCTTGTGGAAAAGAGGCAAAGAGAGGCTGAGAAGCTCATGTCGCAGGTTGTTAGGCAGCTTGTTCCAGGAGGATGGTCCGACCATAGTAAAACTGTGGAAGTCCGGGTCGGTGGAAAAACCAAGTCGCCATGCGTCGCAGAGCGGAGAAATCTGCGACCGGGGATAT
>JACEVL010000141.1:62500-67500 GCA_020284085.1 Aporrectodea caliginosa
CACGCTGTTCTAATATGGCGACACGTCGATGAATTTCATGGTGCCAAAATACAGACAGATATATATGCGTAGGAGTAGCTCTATGGAGCATGGAGCTCTATGAAGCTATATTATAATAATAACATGGATGCCTGTTGTGTCCTATGAATTGCTAGAGGAGCCAAAAAGTGATGAGTTCTTTTCCTGGGTCCTTCTTCCATATCCGCCCGGTTCCGTCCATCCCCTGGAAAACCTCAGTTGCTCAGCTGCAGTCTCTTCCTATGTGACCAATCGAATGGAATTTGTATTCCAGTAGCATTTAGGCTATAAATTTGGGAATGGTGCTTTAGAATTCATTGGATTGGATGCCAAGACATTAGCGCCTTCCTTCTATATAGCGATTTATAGTCGAGGTAATGCTTAATATGTTTAAACATCGCAATAGTAACTCCTTATTAATCGTGTTTCCAAATCGAATAATTGTTATTAGGCTTAGGCGAAAACAACCACGTGTGGGCGACCCTACAATCTTTCCAACCTCACAGCTTGTGTCCACCGAAATCTGTGGCAGCGCCCCGCTATAGTAGTTAAGTAAACTTTACAGCAATTGTTATTGGAAGCGAAGAGGAAGGAAGGAAATCAAGGAACTTCAGGAAACAGTAACTTCTGATTTGTTTAACTGCGCTTACTTCCTGTTTTTCCCCTGGCTGACAAATATTTCGTCAATACAAGTAAGCTCTGCAGGGAATTCGCTGGTTACATTGTATTGTTTCAATTAGGGAGGCCATCCATGAAAACAGGATATGTAGAGAATCGAAGCACGGGAGCTGGAAAGAGGATATTGTGAACGGTAGATCAGAGGTTATTGCCGGATGAAGCAATGGAGCCAAAGGAACAGATGGCAATATATATTCGAAATACTTCAAGCGTCATCATTGTATCACCGAAATACGAGTTACTGGCGCCAAAGCAAATTACTGCTACTGCTATACTTCTACTGCTACTGCTACTGCTACTGCTACTGTTACTGCTACTGCTACTACTACTGCTACTGCTGCTACTACTACTACTGGTGGTGGTGGTGGTGGTGGTGGTGGTGGTGGTGGTGGTGGTGGTGGTGGTGGTGGTGGTGGTGGTGGTGGTGGTGGTGGTGGTGGTGGTGGTGGTGGTGGTGGTGGTGGTGGTAGTAGTAACAGCAGCAGCACTGTTTGGGTTATTCTTGTCATAACATTCAGTTGCAAGGTCGCAGATAGTCTATATATCAGTCGCTAAGAGAGTAAAAATAATGACGGAAGCATCAGGAATTCTGCCACCGCCGAAATGCGTCTCAATATCTTTCCTGCGTGACAGAAATCATGGTTTCCAAATGGATATTTGCACACACAGAGCCTCGAGAGACTCCTTCACGGACAATAGGGATACCCGTAAAACTCGAGCCTTTGCCTTCAGTAGCCTTGCAGTGCCGCACTATGGAACCAGCTCCCTCCTTCTACTCGTTCCTCCTTATTTACTGGGGGCCAAGAGCCTGTTTTCGTTGTCTCAATACCCTTTCTTTTCTCTGGGTCTCTCGCACTGGGAGCGCTTCTGATTGGTATGCTCTCCGAGAGGCGCTATGTAAATTTATGGAAATAATACAATACAGTACTAACCGATACGATACGATACAATATCCAAATATCCGATACAATACTCAGCTATCTCCTAGACTGATCTTGTCAACAATGTCTGCCGCTCATGCTTTTGCCATCTGAGCAATCTCGGTGCCATCCGCCGCTGCCTCTCCTTTCAAGCGATCACTACATTCATTCATTCCTTTATCTGCACCAAAGTGCGCTTGGTAATGCTATCTTTGCTGGACCTTACTAGTTAATACCTCGAAGTTTCAGTCATGTCTTAATGCCGCTGCCCGCCTTATTGGAGTTGTCCCCAAGTTTGGCCGTATAGCTTCCTTTGTGTAGGATATATACTTTGCACTAGCTCCCAGTCCAGCAGCATGTTAAGTTGCCCCGACTCTAGCACGTTTAAGAAGAAGAGTTTTAAAGATTAATATAGAAGTGAACGAGAGTTCTGGGAAGTAGGCGCAGATCCAGAGGGAGTCCATTCCAGACCGGCGGGCCTATACCACTGAGAAAGCTAGATCTCATTCTGTCTCTTTCTGTAGACGTTTTTTTGACTTAGACAATCGCTTGGATGGGATTCTCTCCAACGAACCGACTTTAGTCCGCGTTCTAAGCCTGCGTTAACTCAACCTTAGTAGCATAATTATTTAATAATATAAATTTGTGATCTTACAACTTCAGGTGTTGTTTTGTTCTGATAAAACTCCGGAAACACGACGACCGAAGGATTTTATTCTCACCCAGGAAATTTAATTGGAGCACGTTCTGCGACGCTGCTCACGAACATTTATAATAACATGTCGATGCGGTTTGTTTTTTAAGAAGGACCCCTCCCAGGGCCAGGGCTGACCCTGAAACTGTCGTAGCAACCGTTTGCCTGACCTTTAAGCCCTGTCTTGTAACTGCGGCGATCGCAACTGACTTTAACGGCGTCCTAGAAATATAGCCGGACGTTGAAAGTGCTTACAGTCTAACAGAAAGTTACTGTCTAGCCAGAAAACCAAGTCACGTTTGTTTCTATTATATGGGATAAAGGATCAGAGGGAAGTGACAGACGTAATGCCTCTCGACGGTAGCTAGGCCAGTGGGATTTAATGGTGTCGACGCTAGAACAGGAATCGGAAAATTGCCCTTAACTTTCGCCAGAAAAAAGGCGCTATATAAATTGTCTTTTACATCGTTAAATTTTTTTTGCTTACAGAGCTTGTTTGGTTGGGTTAAATGGCTTCAGTCGACTCAACTGTCTTCAATCTCTTCAAGAGCTTCTGCCTCCTCTGTCTCTCTGTCTCTCTGTCTCTCTGTCTCTCTGTCTCTGTCTCTCTGTCTCTCTCTCTCTCTCTCTCTCTCTCTCTCTCTCTCTCTCTCTCTCTCTCTCTCTCTCTCTCTCTCTCTCTCTCTCTCTCTCTCTCTCTCTCTCTCTCTCTCTCTCTATCTATCTATCTATCTATCTATCTATCTATCTATCTATCTATCTATCTATCTATCTATCTATCTATCTATCTATCTATCTATCTATCTATCTATCTATCTATCTATCTATCTATCTATCTATCTATCTATCTATCTATCTATCTATCTATCTATCTATCTATCTATCTATCTATCTATCTATCTGGAAACCAGACTCGAATCTTCCACTGACGTCTCTAGACAACCCATCTGACACGACGCAGCGCTCCTGAATAAGCTGGTGCCCTACGCTTAGCCTTGGAGTAGCGTCTTAGAAATTTGAAGTTTACGATTACGATTCTGTAATATGTATCTGTTCGAGTCATATATGCTATAGAACTGGACTGGTTGGATTCGAGAAGCTCTGGTTTCTATATGTCGGAACCAGAACCCATTTAGTTGTCTGCTACTCCTTACAACAACCAAACATGTCACTTACCAAGAGTATACGCGCTCTAAGGAACCGTTTTAAAGGAACTTTATTACAGCGCATCCTATATTGGCGTCTTCTTTTCCGTGATTTAACAAGCACACATTGCGCCGATTGTTTAGAGATGGCAAATTAGCATGGCAGGCTGTCTGTTCTGTTAGTAGTTAACTAGTTAAGATTGTTTCAATTGCATAACATGTAAATGTACAGCGCAGTGCGTTTGTCAGGCGCTAAATTAAAGAAAAGATATTAATTATTATTATTATTATTATTATTATTATTATTATTATTAAATGTCTGTATAGCTCCAATGTCTTTCAAGGACGCTCCGCATCAACTTACATCATGTCGAATTCTAGAAGACTTCCAGAAGAATAACGCTTTTTTCAGTTGACATTTAATGCCGAATGTACTCAGAGAGCTCGGTCGTTATTGGAAAATTTCTGCACTGTCGGGGATTTTAATCCCGGACTCTGCGGTTAAATGTCAACCGAGATTATTCTCGGCTTAGAGTCCAGCACGGTAAACGTTAGACCAGAGCCGACCCGATATCGCTTTTTACCGATTAAGCCGATACCGCGTATAGCCGATTATTAAACTGCTAATACCCAATTTATGAGACCGAATATTTTATTATTTTTTTGGTCAAAATGTTCGATTCCGAAACATAAATTAAGTTGGGAAGTTCTTAACGATATGTTTTAATGCGTAAATTATAAGGGGCGTAAAACGATGAAACACTTGGAATATGCAATAATTCAAGTGAAATTATTAAATTTTAAAACAATTTTGAAATCGGCACCGATTAACCGATTATTTCTTCCGATGCCCGATTATAACGATTGTTCTAATAATTGGCCCGATTACGCGTTTGGCCGTTTAATCGGTAGGCCCTAGGCCTACAGCTCTACGCTAGACTATATCGCGCGCCCCCGTTTAAGAAGTCTCAAAGAATGGCTAAACACACTGACTATAGATGACCAGATGAGCGCCGCATCGGTGGCTCTGCCTGACAGGCGCATTAGGATTTCCTCACGCTTCTTGCTGCTTGGTAAATTCGCAGATGGCCTTTGAAGAGTAAGGCATGGCATGTATTGTCTTCATTTTAGAAACTAAATTAATGAAACCAAATAAAATGCTTAATAAATTCGATGCGACAGCACGCGGCAAATATAAAACGACTATTGTATTAGTTTTCAGTAGAAGCCGGTAGGATATATATATATCCGTGGTTTTCAGTAGAAGATTTTTTAGGCCTATCTGAGTTCACTTAGTTCTATTGCACTATGTATACAGCCTATGATTGATTACTAAGAATTGATCCAGGTACTTGAAATTCAGTACAATCCAGTATGCCAGCTTATTGACTTCCCCTCCAGCTTTCTGACCGGCTTTGAATAGTGCCCTTCGAATTAGTTAGACCAAGACTTGATCAAACCATGGACGCCTGTACAAAAAGGAACCTGAGATTTAGATTCTGGTTGCGTTGGGAACGCATTGCGTCCGGAGATGTATTCTGATTG
>JACEVL010000141.1:70000-108035 GCA_020284085.1 Aporrectodea caliginosa
CATTTCAAAACTTACCCTTATGCCCGGACTGGAGTTGCGAGCGCTTCTGAGTAGTTACCTTGAAGGGGTGCTATATAAGTTTTTGAATGAATGAATGTAAGCTAATGTACTGTGGTGGTAAATGTTAATGTTCTGTAATGCTGAATCGAATTTGCATAGAACATTTGCTCAAATTCGTCTCCTTCTGAAAGTAATGGATACACTTTTTGTCTATTTTGAATTCTTTTTGCTATGTAAAGGTTATTTTACATTAATTAAGTGAGCATATCAAAACTCAACCTATTGTGTTGAAACTAGTCCATGCATCCTAACCGACAGCGTGACAGCTTGTGATACCTGGAGCCTCCACACATCCTCCAAGCTAGGAACCCTATAAATACTACTATAAATTCTACTCACAAATGTCACGCTTCTGGTTTTCCCTCTCGTTGCTGCGATTGTCACATTGTTTCTTCTTTTTCTCCCTCCAGCATTTTCAGGCTCCTTGTTAACCATCACATTTCCGGAATACTTGTTAACCTTGTCATATTTTTCTGATTTGTTAACTTTGTCACCTTTCCTGCCTCCGTACTGCTACTATCACAGTTTCTTGGTTAATTGCAAACCATATCATGTTTTCCTATCTCCTTGCTATTCCTGTAAGCTGTTTAGGAAGTCAGTACCAATCTGACGATCAACATTACCAGTTATTTTATTTCCTTTACCGATTTAATTTATGCAGATTGCTCAAGCTAATTTCGATGCTCGGGGATGCTAAATCTAAAACCTAGTTGGCACTAATAGTGATGAGTTCTTCTATAAGGCACGTCTCATGCCTTGCTTCATCATCAATTGGGGTCTTGCTTCGTCAACCCAGCGATGGAAACATCTGAGTGATGGATTCGTCAAAACTCATTTCGCCTGCCGCTGTGAATAACAGTAGTCCTTATATTTCATAACGCTATTTTTCGCTCGCGAGAGCCGTTAAATTAACCAATAAAATAAATCACGAAGACGCATAATTCGTTCATAATTTATAAGCGTTTCTCTTATTTCTACTCGCGCTAGAAACGTCTGTTCGAGTGAAGCGAATTGCAGTCATCCAGTGCAATTAGGGCATTCAACGCTTGCAAGATTCCGCAACATAGCAACATAGTCCGATGAAACATGTGCATATAAATAAGGGACCTGTCGTAAACTATCCTACACTCGGCAATCGGCATCAATCAGATGTCACCGTTTATCTATAGCGTCCAGCTGCGTCCTGTAAACATTTTGGCACCTTTTGACGCTGTTTTGTGACCACGTCGGTTGATATATGAATGTGACTCACAGGACGTGAATGTGTGGCGGTATACAGAGGAAAGACCTTCGACCATAAACATGTTACTCGCAGGGTGTGATTCGCTATTAGGCCGAAGACCAGTGCAGTTCTTGGAAAGATGCGGCACATATTATATGATACAGACTCACTCAACGTGTTGTAGAAAAGCTTCTCCGTTACATAAATATCGGTTGTAGGACAATAGTTGACCTGCGAATATATCTTGTTTTCTCCCGCGAGTTACATAGACATTTATATTTTATCCCATTTATGTAGGTTTATTACTTGTTTCATCTTACAAGCAATAAATATGCATGACAATATATACATGTACTGGAGCATTGATTATACCGGACCGTATATAATTATATATATATATACAGTATATGGATCCGGCATATATATATATATATATATATATATTATATATATATAATATATATATAATATATATATATATATATATATATATACTCTCCAGCATTATCAGTGCTCCAGTACACAAAGCAACAGAGCACAAAGTAACTAGACCATGTGATAATGGCAAAGGTATAACCGACTAACACCGAAAACACGAAACAGGTAGCATAATTATTATTCATTGGATATTATATATATAATGCGTGTGTATATACATATACATGTATATGTATGTGGGCATGTGTGTGTATGTGCAAGCGCTATAACTGGGTATATTTAATTATTTTTGTATATAAACGTAGTATTATGTACATATATGCGTGTAGGTGCACGTGTATATGCATGTGTGCATGGGTGTATATATATACAGACATGATTCGTTGTTCCGTTTCCGAACTTCATTTCTTTGTAAATGGCTGCGGTATGTCATGCAGCAATGAGCTCAATAATCGAATATATGATGATGTATACACTAGGGTGGGGCAAAAAGTAACGAAAATTCGAATTCAGTTTCCGGACAAACCTAAATCAGAGGTCTATGTTAAATGCAATATTGTACCAAAAATGGATTTCTCATATATATCACCGTTTTCTAGCAACTTTGTCTGAAACACAAGCCCAAAAACGCGATATGTTGTAAAATGAGAGCTGGTGTTACATCAGCTGGTTTAACGGGTATGACTTTTAAATTTAGAACCCAAAGTTAGAGCTAAAAACAACAATGAGTCATAAGAAAATGAAAAAACATCCGGCACAGGGCTGCAGTGTAAGTGTTTTAACTTAGTTCAGAAAATCAGCTTTAGTTTCTATAGTTGGCAAGTCCAATCTTGATTTCTTCATTTGCATGACATCACCGTGGCGTGAGTCATGTCCGTAACTCGGCCACAGACTGCAGAAACGTCTTTGATATTTCTCTCCACATCTTGCTAATGACACGGATAGTGAGGTAGAACTACTCGTTCATTGCTGCCAACAGCTTTCGACGTGATGTCTTGCAGGTGTGGAGGTGCGTCGAAGTCGCATTTTACCCAGTCAGCCATATTTATGTACGAATCAGATGTAAATTTAACTGTAATAGTTTTCTTGTCAAAGCAACGAATTGTATCACTGGAGTGAGTATTTCTAGCCATTAGATTTTTCTCACATGAAAATTTCCCTATTATATTCATCTTCATCGCCAACGGCTGCCAACAAGATATTCTCAGGATGGCAAAGTAGCTGTTGTTCTGAAGTAGGCCTACTGGAGTGATGACAGCTTGATCAATTTTGTCAAGTTTCTGGTACAATTATAGCATGAAGAAGTTCTTTGCTCCATCCTGGCACGACCGATGAGGTGTGATATTAAACCATGATGGTGCATAGAAATTCAGTATGAATTTTACAAAGCGTTGCAGATTATAGGAAGGACATTCTTGGCAAGCATACAACCTAAGCAATCGGTTGGCTTTAGTTAGCCATCTGGCATGACTGAGTGCACCTGGTTGAGCGGTCTGCAAGTAGGAGATGTGATTCTCACTAGCATTGTAGCCACATTGAATCAGCAGACATATTTTAAGCAAGTAGGCCTACAACTGATCTTTACTTAGGTCATTCATCATCGTATCTTCAAGTTCAGCAGCACAACCTGAAACAGGAGAAAATTCAATGATTGGTTTCTGTTGTGAGTCAAATTCCAACATGTCTGATATCTCTCCTCCTGCAGTTCTTGGACAGTTGTCTTCCCATCAACGACTTCCATTAGCTTCTTCTGAATCAATTCGTTAGCATGCATTAAACAAATTAACCACTGAAGAGGTCTTCTGAGATGAAGTTCAATGTTTCAGATTACTCCATTCTTTCAACCGGTATTCACAGCTGTTCCATCACAAACGGGTGCTCGTAACATTGATTCTGATCTACTATCTCTAATCACGGACAAAATTTCTCTTGAAATATCTGCAGGCTTTCCTGATGCAGCAACAAGATGTTCAACATAACTTCGGCTAGGGATGCATCCCAGAACACAGTGTTCTTCTTTGATTTTTCGATGAGTGTGCCCTGCAGGGCCAGCACAATGTGTAACTGTGTGTGTATTGTCTAATGTGTGTATTAATGTGATTGTGTATGTATGTATGTATGTATGTATGTATGTATGCACTTGTTATAGCGCCGCTTCAAGATTACTACTCAGAGGCGCTCCCGACTACAGCGCGGACACTGAATCGGAGTTTCACGCCGAAGCGCATGAGAAATTGCGAGTGAAGATGTAATATACAATCCAAATATAGTGCAATACATCATAGTGCAATACGCTTATATAATCCAGGGTCCCTACGCGACGGCTTGAGGTGGATTTGAACCCGCAAACCTCGGGCTGCAAGGCACCGAACATACCCCTACACCACCGCGCCCCACAATATAACATAGTGTAATATATTATGGTAGCAATTAATGAGTTTCCATGACCCCATTGTAATAATATTAATAAATGTGTATTAATTTCTAATGAAATATATTACGTCACACATCTTTTAAAGTTGCGACCCCTAGACATGATACAAAATATGAAAATGAATTATTTCATTAACCAGTAGATGAGGGAGCTTCTGTTTATTATTGTCTGGTTGAGGCAACTGCGATTTGCCCCACCCTAGTATACACGGGTAATAAACTCGACCTTTTTTGTGAGAGATGCGCCAATAATTCTCGATGATCATCCGGGGTCTTTCCTGCGCTGACATTATCCGGAAAAGCAGGTTGTATATGAACCGGAAGCAAAACGAAATAAGTGAACGTAGACGGATGCTGGATATATAGGTAGCCATACATAGGTTGTCATAGATAGGTTGCCGTGGATATATTGCCATGGATTGGTAGCCATACATAGGTTGTCATAGATAGGTTGCCGTGGATATATTGCCATGGATTGGTAGCCATACATAGGTTGTCATAGATAGGTTGCCGTGGATATATTGCCATGGATTGGTAGCCATACATAGGTTGTCATAGATAGGTTGCCGTGGATATATTGCCATGGATTGGTAGCCATACATAGGTTGTCATAGATAGGTTGCCGTGGATATATTGCCATGGATTGGTAGCCATACATAGGTTGTCATAGATAGGTTGCCGTGGATATGTTGCCATGGATTGGTAGCCATGCATAGGTTGTCATAGATATATGTTGCCGTGGATATATTGCCATGGATTGGTAGCCATGCATAGGTTGTCATAGATATATGTTGCCGTGGATATATTGCCATGGATTGGTAGCCATGCATAGGTTGTCATAGATATATGTTGCCGTGGATATATTGCCATGGATTGGTAGCCATGCATAGGTTGTCATAGATATATGTTGCCGTGGATATATTGCCATGGATTGATAGCCATGCATAGGTTGTCATAGATAGGTTGCCGTGGATATATTGCCATGGATTGGTAGCCATGCATAGGCTGTCATAGATAGGTTGCCGTGGATATATTGCCATGGATTGGTAGCCATGCATAGGTTGACATAGATATATGTTGCCGTGGATATATTGCCATGGATTGGTAGCCATACATAGGTTGTCATAGATAGGTTGCCGTGGATATATTGCCATGGATTGATAGCCATGCATAGGTTGCCATGAATAGGTTGCCATGGATAGATTGCCATGGCTAGGTCGCCATGGGTAAGTTTCCATGTCTGGAAAAACGGAAGGGAACTCGGTCTCAGCGAATAAAGCGTCTAGTAGAAAACTGGTCCAAAATACGGGAGGGTCAAAGATCACTTCGGACTGTGACGTTAACTCTGAATATTTACGTGTAAACGCAAAACAAGTAGGCCTACATACACGTTTTCTATAGCGATCATCGGTGGGCGAAACCTGAAGCACAGAGGCGTCTTGACGTAAGCAAGTCTGAGCAATGTGGCTAATATTAACAGGGCGGTATAAGTAGATATGGTGCTGACCATGGGATTTGCGCAAAGTGACTCTTAATTGCAATCGACAGGCGTCTGGGTTTACGGTATACCGTAAAATACCGCCACCGCCAACGACGCTTTCTCTTCCACAGCTACCGTTATCGCCACCACCACTGCCGCTGTTACCGAGCTATCTAAACACATTATATTAAGTGTCTTCATTCAGACATAATTACTGTAAAATCAGCCACTTATCGTACTCTGTCAGTGCCAGTCCCAGGTCTGGATGAAGGAGGAGGGCGACGCTAATGATCTTTTTTCATCACAGTGACGTCACACTGAAACTATCACTACTATTATATAGCGCAAACGTCACTTTCCACAGTTGCGTAAACGAGCGTAGGAATATGTCGGAAATTTCTATGACATCATATCGGTGAATCATCGGGTTGTTTACTTGTTTATGATTGGCTGATAAAATTTTCACGATTTTGGCGCTAAATTTCGTTGACGTATACGGTACCGTATATGCGTAACAGGTTAAAGTTGGTCAATTTGTTCTTTATTGGTCTTCGTTCGCGCGCATTTGACGCATGGGATTGATGAATGTTCTCATGAAATTGTTAAAGCTAGGCTTTACATTGGTTGGCGTTGGCGCGCTGTTTGACGTCAGCGAAGACCGTTACTTTGGCGGGAGAAGACCTGCCGTCTCTGATCTGTAAATTTCGTCAATATACAATAAAATATGAAAGACTGTGTCTTTATTCCATTTATTCCAGGCGAAAAGGCAGTTCGAAAGCGATGACCTACAGTGGTAGAAAGTTACTGACCATGTTAGCGCCGACAAAACAAGACCAATTTTGGTAAGGTATTCGGGTCTATCACATCTTAATAACCCTATTTGTAAAGCCTGTCCTGTTCAAGGGTTTCTGCCTTCCTCGGGTCTGTAGGCCAGCCCACTCAACTTGGCTCACTGTTACTGTGTCTCTGTCTCGGCCTCTGTCTTTGCCTGTATGCCTCTTTCTCTGTCCGTCTGTCTGTCCGTCTGTCTGTCTGTCTGTCTGTCTGTCTGTCTGTCTGTCTGTCTGTCTCTCTCTGTCTCTCTCTCTCTCTCTCTCTCTCTCTCTCTCTCTCTCTCTCTCTCTCTCTCTCTCTCTCTCTCTCTCTCAAACCCCTGTGTGTATCCTATGCACATCTACAGTTCCGTAACCTTTGCAAAGGGAATTTCAGTTTTCGCTCCGTCGATTTCAAAACACAAGCACCTAGGGTGACCACGTTTCTTTTCTGCCATTCCGGAACACCACAGTGCTTCCAATCTGTAAGTCAAATTCAATTAGGAGCTGCGCTTATTGGGATTCGCGCTATACATAGGCCTACGCAATGCCTCAACTAAAATATAATTTGTAAGATTTTATACCAAAATAAGCATTTAATTTGTAGTTTTTTTAATTAGAAAGGAAACAAGCAAAAAATATACAAGCCTAAATTGTAAAAACTTGATAAAGTGACTAGTTATGGTCTCAACTATGTACATTACTGTTAGGTAGACCGCAGACTCATAATAGTTAGCCATACTCCTAAGTTTACAGAGTGCCGCGGATTTGTAAATTTTGTGCGGCGCCTCATATTTTTTTATGTTATTATTTCTTTTTACTTTCCAATTATTGGGAATTTAAAATAGCAGATTGTACGTATCTAATGATAGAACAAATTTATTCCGGGACGTTTCATTGTCCCGGAAAGGACGAGTCCGGGACGCGGAACATTTTTTTATTAAATGCGGTACTGTCCCGGACAATCCGGGACAAGTGGTCACTGGTCACCCTACCTGAGGCACCAAGAAACATAAAAATTTAATGCAGCGCTCCAGGGAGCATTGGAGCTACTCAGTCTACTCAGTTTGCTAAAACAATCGCGTACAAAACACACAACAATGAAAATACAAAAAAACGATTCGTTGCAATTTGTAATTGATTTTCAGTAGCTTTCTATTGGAAGAGATACAGTGACGTTGTTGACCCCTCGAACGATAGCAACATTGGATTCAAATTTCCTTTCTGCACAAGATGCAAAAAGTATGATTAACTGCCGCAATCCAATTTGTTTTAAAGATACGGTATCAGGCTCTTGCGTTGATGATATATCAATTTTGCCTTGACACATGAACTGCATGTACTTTATTACCCTTCTCTCTCGCTCTGTCCCTCTATGTCTCTGTCTCCCTGTGTGTCTCCTTGTATGTGTGTGTCTCCATCTTTCTCTATCTCTCCTGTTTCTGTCTGTCAATGTGATAGCTCTACATATGTTGCAGTGTCGCTGCCACTCTCCCCGTCTATTTTATTTCTCTGTTTCTGTCGCCCTCTCTGTACCTAGATGCGTGCTTGCCTCTGTACTTCTCTTTTATTTATCTCTCTGAGATGTTTCCTTTGTTGCTGATGAAGTGACATCCTAAAAAATTCAGACATGCTTTAACACTCCATTTCTGGCCTAATTTTCTGTTGACGGCATCAATCATCGCCCATGTCTCGACCGGGCGTCGACCGGGTGACGGGGAACGGATTGGCGGTGTCTGTCAGCCTCGAGTCCCGTCAGGGATAATTATGCCGCGACGCCTTCAAAGAGCCACCTTTTCATGACACCTCGCCGGGCATTCACCCCGCCGCCCGGTGTACTACGCCTTCCCTCCCTCGCAAACGAGACTCCATTGTCTGATTAGTCCCAACGCCTTGTGGATGGACGGAAATCCTTCGGACTTTGACTCATTTTATGCACTGAGCTAGACGCATCCCGTTCCTTTGTCACACACTGACTTAGGCCTACATGTAATTTTCGGCGCAGAGGTGTCAGAGCACTCGATGCACCGTGAGGAGTCGCTCTTGGGAATCAACGAAGATGGGTAAGTCGCGGCTCCCGTCGAGTAAATCTAACACGTAGCCTAAGTCTCGTTTAATGGCTTTCACTCCATTTGAACGTAGTCTGGGTCTTGGTTTAGACAGACGGATGATAAGATATATCATAATTATGACCATAAATAATGTTCAACCACAATGCATATCAACCTCGCTGCTTAAGTGGACCCTAGCGCGAGTCATGTAGTAATATACATATATGCCTACGTATGCATAGTTTATTACTACATAATATACTTTATATATTTCGCCGCTCTACCCTATATATCGATGCAACTTGGTCCAGAGACTGAATATCCATGCCATCTGTCAGATGTCAACGGGAATCCGTTGGTTGGTTCCTCGTGTGTGCGTGGGCCCGCCACAGCGCCACTAGTGACTCTTTCAGCTTACTGGGCATTGTTGTGCTAACTGATGTAATATATTCGTTCGTAATGACATGTAACATCATAAAGACTAGCGCAGAGAGCGCCTGTGAGTATATATCCAGTATATATTAACTAGTGATTGATGACAAGGCTTCACTTAATGGTACTGAGCAATTGCACTTAAATAGTTACTAGGCAAGGTCAGCTTTGATGATGATGCTTAATAAGCAGGTAAGACCCAACATATGACAGAAAAGCCTTAGCACGATAGAAGTCAATGAACGAGACATGGCTTGTTACAACCGAGCCTTTGAAGTTGGAAGATAATAGACTAAGTGCATGTCTTGCAGCCATAATCAGAGTTCTATAGATATAGGCAAGAGGTGAGACGTGAGTTTGAAGATGAAGTGACAGAAAATGTTCGTGGAAGAAGTATTGTTGGTGCAGTAGGAAGAGAAAGGACAGAGGGATCTTAACATTTTCACCAAACTTGAAAAAAAGGGATGCCGACATAATAAGAGAAAGTATGATATCAGAACAGAACAACAATGCAGAAAGGAAATACAAGACAGGAATGAAGAGAACAATTGAAACGGCGGCGGCGGCAGACTCCATGTGATCAGGGTCCTCTTACTGATATTGGTAGCGCGGTCCATTATCATCATCATCATCGCAGTGTGATTCTCCATACAGATTTTATTTTAGTTATAGTTACAGTTACAGTTAATGGTTTCTTATTTTAGTTATAGTTACAGTTATAGTTAATGATATTTTTTAGTTATAATTATAGTTATCATTAACGAAATCATTTTATTTTCGTTAACGAATATTTTCGTTATCGTTATCGTTAACGAGAATCACACATCGTCGTCGTCGTATATAAAATATTATAGGCTATAAATACGTGTCTATAGCCTAAATACACGGACCGGCGAAAGCTAAGCTTTTTTATAACTTAATCACAATGTTTAAAAAATAGCTTATTCATCGTAACCTGTCTTCTTGTATCCATCATCTCTTTGTTCTCCAAATGATAATAATTAGGAGATAATTGATTTATATTCTGTTTAGACACGCTTTACTATATATATCCATTTATCACTTTTTTTCCTGACGGACTATAATAAGCGAATAAGTGGATTTACTTTGCAGCGAACATCGACGAAATTTCCAAATTAGATTAGAAGCAGAAAATGATGATTAACAGATAAGCATGAGCAGAATTAGAAGTTTCGCAGCATGAGAGTATGTCAGCAAGTTAATTTCAACCCTTGTACAACAACAAAACAAATGGAGTAGCACATTGTTAATGCATCCATGGCAGTGCTTCCCAAAGTGATGGCCCGCGGACCGGTGCAGGTCCGCGAGCCCTCAGTTGCGGGTCCGCAAAGTGAGTCAAGAACCTGGTCAAATTGTCTCGGAATCAAGAAATGGCCGTTGTAATTTTGAAAGTCATTACAAAAAACACTTATTAAGCTAACATTTAAAGGGCAATAGAGTCATAAAATTGGCTAAACATGCATTTAAATCGATTGTAATACATATTTGAGGAATTAAGGTGATCGAAAAACGAAAAAGAAAAATAGTTAATATATTTGGCACTGGTCCTTCTGCAGTGGGAAAATTCCTGCCGGTCATTGACACTACATAGTTTGGGAAGCGCTGATCTATAGCATCTAACCAGAAGCGGTGCCATACATTTTTGTAACCAGGAATAGCCAGGGCAGTCATACAAGTAACCAGTGCAGGGAGCTATTTATACCCAAATAAATTCTCGGCAGGGCAACAATTCTGGCAGCCTTGAGGGAGGGCAATGACCAGGGCAAAGGCTTGTTTACCAGGGCATATATTTTGTCCTGGCTTTTTTGTCCTGTTGTAGCGCTGTCATGCATCTAATGCAACAATGAACGCGTCATTCTTCAAACAGGTCACCGTCACTATATCTGGCTGCCTCACACCTTATAGTTACGACCTTGATGTTTAGCCTGGATTTATTTAATTTTAGGCGAGTGTTGGCTTTTATTCTTTCAGTTGACGGCGACTTTGTCGTATATTGTTCGAAATTGATATTGTATTGTATTGTATTGTATTGTATTGTATTGTATTTGAACACTTGTTATAGCGCCCCAACCAGATTTCCCATTCAGAGGCGCTCCCGACTACTGCGCGAACGCTGAATCGGAGTTTCACGCCGAAGCGCATGAGCAATTGCGAGTGAAGGACTTGCCCAGGGTCCCTACGCGGCGACTTTGAGGTGGATCCGAACCCGCAACCCTCCAGCTGCAAGGCACCGAACATACCCCCAAACCACCGCGCCCCAGTTGTATTGTGATGTGTTGTATTGTGTGTTGTATTGTACTCCACGTTTATAATGCGACCGAGCCACCCGCAGTAAAGATCCGAGAAATTAATCTCTGATAATCCGACCCGACCGGGAAGCGAACCCGGGGCGCCGACGCGGCGAGCGGGCACCAACCCACTCGGCCACTCAGGATCCTCATATTGGCTTTCACTAACATTTATATATGTAACAAGTTGCATTTGTATCTCTATGATTAAACGAATATAGTTCAAACCCAACTGTACTGAGTAAATTGCATATAGTCGGCAATAATCTTAAGAATAAATCACATATTTTTTTATCCAACAGTTATCGTTTTCACTACACAAAACCGTCGACAGAGTTCAGTCAACCGGTTGCGTGAATAGATGTCACCCTATATTACAAATGTTGCATCCAAAATGTTATTATTATTGTTATTATTATTATTATACCACCCTCTACTGTATAAGCTACTCCATCATCTTAATGTTCACTCTACGTTTTTTATGTCAAAAATAAAAATGCCTGCAATAACTTTATAAAAAATAAAAAATGCTTGCATTAACATCATGTACTAACATTGTAAATGAGCCAGCCAAGTCTTTATCGGGTCTATTTGACCATTTTCGGTTGACTCATTGACCTGCATGGCGCATGCGCATAAGTTACAGTTCGATTGTATCTGCAGTACCGACGTTATGCTGCTTTTGTGCTGATAATTCAAAAGTGCTGTGGGTTAAACAATTATTATATTCGTGTATTGGCACCGAAGACAGCTGACACACCGCAACTGATTACAGCGAGTTCAACAGAATAATGGAGTTCGAAATATTTAACTATGGTTCAAGATATGGAACTATTATTAAATGGTACAATTTGTCAAAGGCTCAAATTATTGGCATCAATTTCCGGGGCCCGATAACGCATTGGATAACACACTGGCATAGAGAGCGAGAGGTACCGAGATCGAGATCCGTAGGCGAGCATGCTTTGTAGGCTGCTATTAGCGCCGTGTATTGCAGGCTGTCTGTTCTGTTAGTAGCTAAGATTTATGTTTTCTGTCATTTGTGTTGTTGTGAATTGTTTAATTGTCATAACATGTAAATGTACAGCGCAGAGCGTTTGTCAGGCGCTTCATTAAAGATAAAGATTATTATTATTATTATTATTATTATTATTATTATTATTATTATTATTATTATTATTATTATTATTATTATTATTATTATTATTATTATTATTATTATTATTATTATTATTATTATTATTATTATTATTATTATTATTATTATTATTATTATTATTAGAACACGAGGGATATAATTTCTGTTGTACTTAAAAGCAGACCCCATGACGTGCCGATTATCCTACACGTATCTGCGAACAGGTAGCATATCGCTCACAGAAATCTAACACCTGGCAGTACTTGCCAACACGTAGAATTTTCTCACAGCAATGCTACACCTAAGTACGAGAATAAAGATGTTTATGATCGAGTTTTGTCACATACATCACACGTGAACAATGTTCGCTGTTATCGGATGCACGAACTATAATACTATTATTATTAAATTATTATCGCACAGGTCAATACGTCCTGTGCATGGCAATCAAACATCAGCTCTTGCTATCTCTCCCGCATCTAGGATTATTATGACGATATAATTTATACGAACATCTCGACCTACACGAATATGCATACAGAAGCGCATACGCTTATTCATAAAGGCCAGATCAACATGATAGATTTATGTGCGTGGGCATTTTCGCAGTCTGTGCGTTTGACTTATATTTATTCAGCTTTGCGCATGTGTGTTGTATCTTTCTGCCTTCGGGCGTATTGTATTGTATTGTATTGTATCTATCAATTTATATAGCGTCTCTCGCAGTGCACACTGCACACCGGTCAGAGGCGTAATAAAGTTCTGATAAAGAAAAATGCATTAGAGTGGGCTGCTCACCGGCATCATCATTCATCGGCTTTGTTGGTGAATAAAGAAAAGCTCCTCGTTATTTTCAGTCGTTATTCGAGAGCGTTGGATTTCAGCGTCTGACCCTTAGGGGTCACCCACGTGATATCTGGATTATAAAGACTCCCCGAGGTCGCTAGTAATTAAGGAAGTCTTAGAGTCTTCTTTTCTTACGAGACAAGGCGACGAAAGCGGCGTGACATGTGGATCGCATGTGGGTGAACGAACCATTGGATACCCTGGGAGATTTACGTTACCCGGCGCATATAAGCTTACTTCCAGAAGAAGTACATTGCAAACGTACGTTGACAAAACCGACATGTGCGCCTTTGTAAGGATGCGTTTAAGACAGACAGAGACACGAGAGACAGACAGACAGAGATACACAGACAGAGAGACAGACAGACAGCGAGAGAGAGATACAGAGACAGAGACACAGACAGACACAGACAGAGAGATACAGAGACAGACAGACAGAGCGAGAGAGAGACATAGAGAAAGACAGACAGACAAACAGAGACAGACAGACAGACAGAGCGACAAAGAGATAGAGAGAGACAGCGACTGAGAGAGAGAGACAGACTAAAAGAGACAGAGACAGACAGAGATAGACAGACACAGACAGACAGGCAGACACAGAGAGAGACAGAGATTGCAGATGAGAAAAGGAAGAATAAAGGGAAGTAGAGGAGGAATCAACGCAAATGCAGTTATACAGGTCAAGACAGGTCAAAAATGACAGACTGACAGAACGAGAGACAGAGAGTGACCGGAAAAAATACTGAAACGAACGGGAGAGGAAGATAGATGGAGGATGAACGTACAGGAGAAGGGACAGCGAAAGGCGACCACACCCATAATTATAAATCATGTTGCTGACGTCGTGAATAATTGACTCGGCTGCTTAAACCGTCACCAACCAAGATGAAGCGATCTCATACCTGTTGTCGTCCCCCTACCCGCGGTCGGCGGTCGTGGGCAACAGAGCAACAAACCCCTCTGAAGACCATTGCGTCTCTCAAGACCAAGACTTTGACTAAGACGCGGTCCAAAGCACGATTCCTGTGAGACTCCCCCGTGATTAATATTGACGACGAGAGATTTGGCGCAGTTGGGTGTTTTCTTGCCATCTCAGTTTGATGCTGTGCGGCACGTAATTTGCAACGCATGATGTAGGTCTACATGTAGCTGGCTTCACTCCATCGTCGCCATCTCGCAGTTTGTGTCATGAGCACTGTATCTATCTGTCTGTGCGTTTCTCGGTTTATTATGCTCATGGAAATCTCTGTTGTTGTGTAATATTATGACCCGAAGACTCAGATCGATGATGAAGAATAGGGAAGTAATGATCGATGAACACAATAGGACCAGGTAGAAACCACGTAGCCTTAGGACATGACACGGAAAATACGAACTTAGAGAATGACAGAGTACCGGAAGAGATAGAAGACGAAGGAGGAGAAGGAGGAGGAGGAGGAGGAGGAGGAGGAGGAGGAGGAGGAGGAGGAGGAGGAGGAGGAGGAGGAGGAGGAGGAGGAGGAGGAGGAGGAGGAGGAGGAGGAGGAGGTGGAGGAGTGGAAGAGGAAGAGACAGAAAGAAATATAGAAAGAAAACGAAAAAGAAGAGAGATGAAGAAGAAGATGACGAAGAAGAAGACGCGTTGGAGGAGGAGAGGGAGGAAGAAGAAGAAGATCAAGAAGATCTTGAAGAAGCAGAAAAAGAAGAAGGAGGAGGAGGAGGAGGAAGAGGAGGAGGAAGAAGAAGAAAAAGAAGAAAGAAGAAGAAGAAGAGCAAGAGCGAGAATAAAAACAAGCGGAAATTTGCTCGTTATCAATGCTTTACACTCCGCCGAGTTCTCCTGCTAAGCCTCCTTTACCGCAGTAAGGTTCGTACATCTACACGCTGTAGATCATTCGCCGTTCGTCTTAGGTTGCCTGGTATATTCTGTAGATGGTCAACCATCCACGACTTAAACGCGTGCACTGGAAAAGATGAAGAAGATGTAAGCGTGCTTAAATTAGAACTTCTCCACCCTGCCAAACTGTTGCCTCTGTTTCTAATCAAATTTTTTGCATCTTCCTATCGCTATGCTCCGCTTTTGCGAAGAATGGAAATCCAGAATTTTTATCATAATTATGCACTTATTAAGTACCATTATATAATGACCAAGCATCAATCTATGGCGCTGAGCAATTGTTAGTGAAGGTCTTGTTCAAGGTCCCCACACAGTGACCCAGTAACCTCAGAGGAAGCTCGAACCCGTACTCTGCGCTATGGGCTACCGTGTTCCACCATCATGAAGATACACAAGCAGAGGCTGTTATGGACACTTTTTCTAAGGATGTTATGCTCCAGTTGTATTGTATTGTATTGTATTGTATTGTATTGTATTGTATTGTATTGTATTGTATTTGAACACTTGTTATAGCGCCCCTTCCAGATTTCCCATTCAGAGGCGCTCCCGACTACTGCGCGGACGCTGAATCGGAGTTTCACGCCGAAGCGCATGAGCAATTGCGAGTGAAGGACTTGCCCAGGGTCCCGTATACGCGGCGACTTAAGTTTGAGGTGGATTCGAACCCGCAACCCTCCAGCTGCAAGGCACCGAACATACCCCTATACCACCGCGCCCCAGTTGTATTGTGATGTGTTGTATTGTGTGTTGTATTGTACTCCACGTTTATAATGCGACCGAGCCACCCGCCATAAAGATCCGAGAAATTAATCTCTGATAAACCACCCGACCGGGAAGCAAACCCGGGGCGCCGGCGTGACGAGCAGGTTACTAACCCACTCAGCCACTCAGGATCCAGTTGAATAATAACTGCAGAGTGCATTCAAAAATTGGATACCTTGGATATCGAAAACTTGTGTAACGCTGGTGTCTCAAAGAGTCTTAAGTTCAGACTGAAATAACACTACGAAGACTGGTTGCATCTGCTTTTCTGGTTTCAATTGATAGGCGCTCGATGAGGAAACACAGACTTAAACGGATTAAGTAGTCAACGCATCAAGACAGGAATAAGATTGATTATCTTGTAGAGGTCGACGGTAGTTGATTTAAGTAATTGGGAACGAGTGAAGCAGTCAATAGATTCTGGCGTGGATCTGATCGAACTTAATTCGGGAAAGATGTCGTCTTCTTATGCTGACAGCTGCGAAGGGGATTTGTCGATGGTTGGCGAGTCATCCATTGCCATTCCCTCATTGATCTCTGACGACGATCGTGCCTTGCACACAAGGCTTTGATAGCATGCAGGAATTCAATAAGAACCAGAAATAAATAAATCCAGACTAAGACTCGTGGAGACCGACAGACACAGAGAGAGATAGACACGTAACCTGACTGACATACAAACAGAGACAGTTGGTGTGGCGCCATAGAAGTTGTAAGACCAGTCTTTAAGCATCTGGCGTCGTCTAAGCTCTAACTGGTTGTCTCATTCTTCACTGTTTTTTGTATCTTCTATGATTCTTTTCCATTACACGGGCACACGGCTCTACGACGTCTACGTGTGTGCAGGAGTCCGCCAGTCGTGACATCTCGTTATCTGAGCATTACTTCATCACTTAATGGCTGGCGTCGACAGCGTATAATTATGTATGAGGTTTATAAAGGCTCGATATTAAGTGTCTAGTTACATGAAGACATGTAAACGGAAATACACACAAACGTGCATACATACAAACACATACATGCAATGCATACATCCTACATACATACATACACACGTACTTACGTATACATGCATAATACCTACATACGCACACATACGCATACACATGCATATATATATATATATATATTCATGTGATTAGGAGATATGTGCATATATATATAATATATATATATTCATGTGATTAGGTCGTACTGTGAGAGGTGCTTTAGAAATCCGTAAATACAGTACAATACAATATATATCTTATACTATAATTCTTAAAGTTTGTCCTTCCGTATGTATGTATGTATGTTTGCAATGCATCGCTGTCCGGCTAAAGGCTCCGAAACGGAACGGTTTAGCGAGTTGAAAAAATTTACAAAGCATTATTACGCAACGTCTAGGTCAACGCGACTATTTTCAGTTCGCAATTTTATTTAAACGCCGATATATGGCCATTTTAAATTTAACTTTTCAGCGAGCTTATTTCAATACCGCCCATAGTAAGGCCATTTGTTCACGTCACGCATGCTTAATAAGCAATCTTACGTCACACGGAGCATCTAGCAACCAATCAGAAGTCGCCACGGGAGAATTTCTAGGTCAGCGCAACCATTTACAGATTTGGTGACCTAATTACACTAAGCTCACATTTTTTGCAACCACGGCCATTGCCGATTTTCTAGGTCAAAGCAACTCGAAACTTACTTTAGCTATTCGAATTTCTATCTCATCCCAATTACTTTCAGCTCATAATTTGCTTTCAATTCCGATTTATGGACATTATAAGCATGCCCATTTGTCCACGTCACTAAAATTAATATGCAATCTTAAATTACGTCACGCGGTTAAATATGCAATCTTACGTCACGCTGGCCAACGGCAAATAATACGCCTATTATAATTTAGAAATAACCCGTGTAGTACGGGGAACAAAATAATGCGCCTATTTCAGGTAGAGATAAACCGTAAAGAACGGGGAACAAAATAATAATATTGCCTATAATTATAAGGTAGAGATAACCCGTGCAGTACACGGGCAAAGCAACTATGTTCACCTCTAAATATCGTTTCCATTCAGATATATGGACATTTTTTTAAATATTTGAAGCCCATCAGCAAATATAGTAAGTAAGTAGCCTTTATTTGCAGCCGTTAAAAATTACGCCTGGGGAAAACCCGGGCGAACGCCGGGTAAAAATTGCTAGTATATATATATATATATAGATACATTTACATACATTTTTAGCATACACTTAATGCATCTGGTGCCTGGCGCGTTTAGATCTTAGCCACTTATTAAGATATTGTGTTCTGAAGAGCGTAATAGTTAGAGGTAAGGTGACTCTGCTTTAAAGATTTTTGGCTTTTAGTGTTACGTTTATATATCCTCCACGTGTCTGCTATTTTTCGTAGGAGGTGTTAGCATTTGTATCATTTGCGCACATCGTCGGCTTCTACATCCGTACTTGCGGATAGACTTAAGACCGGCTAACAGCTTCCGTGAAATGCATTCTTTCTTCTTTCCTAAGAAAAGTTTCTTACACTATATTATTTTTATTCTTGCCATCGTAGTGTCTGATGACTGGAGGTGCTAATGTGGCGTGAGCATTCACGAACATAACCTGTATCAGACAATTCAGTCTAATAACTCAGAAACACCTGAACAACGATGTGCAACAATCAGACAACTGCACAGGTTCAGTAACTGATTAGACTTGACGCACCACCTATTACCTCCTGAAAAAACCTTTTATGGTATGTCTCTTGAGAATTATATATAGGTTTATGGTGCACGCCTTTGAGGAGATATTCACTGATGGGTAGCGAATATGAAACCAGTCTTCATACACTTCTTTGTGCGCCTTCTGCACCTGCTACGGAACATTCAGTCCTTTCCCTCATTTCCTTAAAGTCCATGGACTCAATGTCCTTTTTCCTCATTTCCTGAAGTCCATGACTCAATGTCCTTTTCCCCATTTCCTTAAGTTCATGGACTCTAATTGCTCTCGATCGCTCGCATCCACTTGTATGACCTATGTATGACCGCGTGCTATCCATCCTTTATCATTTTCATCACCTCTATTCCATTTCCTTGCCACCAAGTCCATAGGCACTCTCTATCATTGCTCTCGATCGCACGCATCCACTTATCGGACCACCCGGGTGTTGTCCATCTCATATTTATCATTTCGTCACCTCTATCCGTCGCTGCAACTTCATTGTTTCCCTTGCCACCTCCCTGCCACCAAAGCCAAACCAGTAACTCACAGAAGAAACAATCCTGCCAGAATCAGATCGCAACACAACCACTCGTCCATTTTCGGTGCAGCTGACCTAACCGTCCAGTATTCGGACACGAATGACCATTGCGATCTGTCCACAAATCCGTCGCATTTCCTGCTAAATCGACCTCCTGATACTTTCGATCAATTTATCAAATCTGCCGCCGAGATAATGTTGACCCATTTCATTACCAGTTGATCGATGACGGATGATAGATGTGGCACTTAGTTGCAGAGACAAAATGACATCGCTTCAGCGACGGTGGATTACTACCTGTGGCAACAAGTACCCTTCCTCAATTTCAGTGGTCGCCCAGCTAAGCTTCTTTTGTTATTCAGTGCATCGCTTGCCTTCCATAAAATGTAAGCTTGTAAATGCTGCGCCTGTCTTTTGTCAGCAGCGATATTCATCCTCTGTTGGCTGATCATTGATAATGGCTGTTGTTGGATACTGCTGTTAGATACTGCTGTTGTTCGATATTTTTGTCACGTATTTGTTTGTGTTGGATATATATATGTGTGTGTGTGTGTGTGTGTGTGTGTGTGTGTGTGTGTCGTGTGTGTGTGTGTGTGTGTGTGTGTGTGTGTGTGTCGTGTGTGTGTGTGTGTGTGTGTGTGTGTGTGTGTGTGTGTGTGTGTGTGTGTGTGTGTGTGTGTGTGTGTGTGTGTGTGTGTGTGTGTGCTGCTGCGTTGCTGCCAGGTATTGCCGTTATTAGATATTGTTGTTGTACGATATTGTCGTTGCTAGATTGGCCATTTTTCTTGAGTCCTACTGTTGTTATTTTTGTTAAGTTATTGCTATAGTCATGATAAATGCAATTTCTGTGTTTAGTTCCACCTGTCAAATGAACGCCAAAAGGAAGAATCTCGATTTGTTTTTTATCGCTTGTCATTACGATTTATCGCGAAAATATTTTCTCCAGATTTTGTAAATTGCTCCGTTTTAAAGACGCAATCTGTCCGGTTACTTATGTCTTAGATCGAGTATTTAAATTCCCCAGTTTCTCGTTCATCTCACACTGTCCACCCATTTGAACTACTATTGCGATCTCCATTGAATGGTTGCCTTCGGGGTATGTTTCCGATGTAAAGAGTAATCAGGACCGAGGGACTCTTTTCTCTAGCCATCACGTGCAGTCCAATTTATTTGTAAGTCAAGTCTCGTTGATTTTGCAGAACGACGTTTGTACATACTCGATCCTCAGGTGTTTTGGCATATTGAGCGTCTGTATTTTTTTTTACCGGACTCCTCTGCTTCTTTACCCCATAATGAGGACAGACTAAAATATAATGCAAACAGTTTTTCCCGTCTGTGAAACCCATTCTTCATATTTTAAGGTAAACTTTCGCATAAGAAACCCTGTCAAATCAATTATTTGCAAATTGCTCTGTGATAAAGACGCAATCTGCATGGTTACTTCTCTCCTGAATCGAGCGTTTAAATACTCTATTTAAATCAATATAGTCCAAATCATTCTAATCACCTTTTCGGTGCTGGTTTAATATAGGTCTTAAATCATACCAAAGCACTTGAAAATGCCCAGCACGTTCGGCACTTAACAGTCATAGGTTCAATAAGAACCCTTTATCTAATTTGAAATCATATATAGATATATATGATTTGAAAATAATATGAAAGACAAATGGCTTCTTCACGTGCACATTAAAACCTACTTAAACCTACTTTCACAAATACAATCACAAAATTGAAATAATAACAAACAGAATGGCAGTGCCATATGTAGGCTCTCTTCTTACTTTGTGAATATATATGTATGCGTATACATAATAGTTTATATATAAATATATGTAGGTATATATATATATATATAGTGAGGAGAGAGAGAGAGAGAGAGAGAGAGAGAGAGAGAGAGAGAGAGACAGACAGACAGACAGACAAACAGACAGCAGAGACAGAGAGACAGAGAGACAGAGAGAGAGAGAGACAGAGAGACAGAGAGACAGAGAGACAGACAGAGAGACAGAGAGACATAGAGACAGAGAGATATAGAGACAGAGACAGAGACAGAGACAGAGACAGAGACAGACAGACAGACAGAGACAGACAGACAGACAGACAGAGACAGAGAGCACATAATACATATATTGCATATACAACTTTTAGTACAATTGCAGATCTACTTAATGCTTGAGATTGTTAGCGGAGTGGGAGGCTGTGGTGTAGCGGTGTGTTCTGTACCATGTAACCGGAGGGTCGCCGGTTCCAATCTACAATAATAGTCTGTGATGAAGGCAACGAGAAGCAGTCATCTCATCCCCGGATGGCATGAAAATCAATGGACCTGCCTTCGGACAGGGAACTCAACTTCATCATCATCATTGTAAGTCGATGGTCGATCATATATATGATGGCTGAATGATTCGTATGATTCCATTGTAAGCTGAAATCGAATTGTGGTCTAGAGATTGTGTCTTCGTGCCTACTTGCGTGCGTATGTGTGGGAACTGGGAACGAGTGCTCGTTGACGTAGCGTGCCTGCGTCGGATATGAAAAGCTGGCATTGAAGACGCAGAGACTTTCGATTTTGAACAAAGACACTTTTGTTCGAAGGCAGATTTCACATCTGGTATCATACTGGGAATAGTTTTTTTCGCTAGTTTGTCTCCGTTCACCCTTCATTTTTTTCGTTAGGTGGATGGATGAATAGATGGATGAATGGATGGATGGAGAAGTACTTCGATTCCCCAGTTTCTCCTTCACTCTGACATTGTCCATTCATTTGCGCTACTACTGCGATCACCATTGAATAGTTTGCCTTCGGGTGAGTTTCCGATGTAAAGACATCCATTCTGTACCATGTTCTCCCAACTTCTCCCTCATTCTCTTACTAGTTGACTGTGAGGCGCTCTTGTAATGGCGTGGTTGTGTTACGGTGCCATAAAATTTGTCGTCATTGTTATTATTATTATTAGTAGTAGTAATAGTAGTAGCAGTAGTACAGTAGCAGCAGCAGCAGCAGCAGTAGTAGTAGTAGTAGCAGCAGCAGCAGTAGTAGTAGCAGTAGCAGTAGCAGTAGCAGCAGCAACAGCAACAGCAACAGCAGCAGTAGAGTAGTGGTAGCGGTAGTAGTAGTGGTAGTGGTAGTGGCAGTGGCTGTGGCAGTGGCAGTAGCAGTAGTAGTAGTAGTATTTTTATGCATGGCTGGATGAATGAATAGATGGTTGAAGGGAGGTAAGTAAGTACATAAGTAAGTATATCCTTTATTATACCAATTGCTAACCGTATTTTGGTTTACAAGAGAAAGATATGGCTGGCTGGATGGAGAATTGGTTAGCTGTTAAGTATTTGTGCACAGTTTCTTAATATTCCAAAAGCATTGAAGTTACTTGCATCAAACATCGAGTTCTGGGTCAACTATTCATTGTCTTAATATGGTTTTTCGTATTTCTCATCGTCCTATACCTTGATCTTCGTGTAGCCAGTCGACCTTACATCCATCACCAGCAACCTTATTACTTTTGCTTTGTTTCTATTGATTACTTCAACACTGAGAACAATAAAGCACACAATAAAGAGAAGTGAATTTCCTTCGTGATGGACGACCGAATCAGCATCTGCCCCTTTTCTACTGACACCTGGCTGATTCAAAATCTATTTCTAAATGTTGCCGCTTCCCATTAATCTTGCAATTTGTTTTACATCAATTGATTTGTGAGTCTACCGATTTTTTCTAAAGGTGCAATTAGCTAAAAACTGTTTTATCAGTTTCCAGCTGCTGTTGGTTCTGTTCTGCATTCATTTTATGCGGTAAACTGTTCCGGCAGACAGTAAATCATCATCAGGGCTTTTGCAACATTAAATTAAATCAAACGTTGCTAGATAACTCGAAATGATTTGACCGACGCCAGTCAGTCGCAGTGAAGTGATGTGAAGAGAGAGTGCTTTTAACTGCTCTTTCGTCTGTGCTCTGAGTACTCTTCTCTTGTCTCACTCTTTTGTCTCAATCTCGTAGTCTGTTCTCTTGTCTCACTCTCCTGTCGCTTACCCTTCTCTTGTCTCTTCTGCACTGCTTTCTATACCATGTTCACCCTTATTATCTCATTACTCTCCATTTTTATACTTTTTGTCTGTGACCCACTCTGCCGATCCGTTTCTACTTCTCTGATAGAGAATCTCTGTTTCTCATTTTCTTCTTTGGCCTACCTGTCTCAGTCTCTAAGTCTCATCCTTTTCTCTCAGTATGTGGCTCTCTCTCTCTTTCTCTTTCTCTTTCTCTCTCTCTCTCTCTCTCTCTCTCTCTCTCTCTCTCTCTCTCTCTCTTCTATTCGGTGCTTATAGGTAAACGATGGTAGGGCTCAGGCAGGGCGCTGACCTTGATGACCAGTCCAGGATACGGAAAGGTTAGCGAATGCAGAGGTCGTGACCCGGAGGCAGGGAGGAAAACAAGGAGAGAGGAAGATAAATTGGAGTAGAAAGCTGCAGAGGAAGAGAAAACCGTAACAGGAGAGGGAATAAATGGAGTGGAAAGAGACAGCCAGTGACAAATAGAACATGGCAGAGAAAATGAGAATGGAGAGAGATGGATGAATAGAAAGAGAAAGACTACAGAGAACCCACAAAGTGAGGAGGAGATCGATCGAGCATGTAATGCACGAGAAAGGGAAAGAATGACGCAGAGAGAGACAGAGAGAGACAGAGAGACAGAGAGAGACAGAGACAGACAGAGACAGAGACAGACAGAGAGAGCGAGAGAGAGAGACAAAGACAGACACAGACACAGAGAGAGAGAGCGAGAGAGAGAGAGAGAGAGAGAGGGAGAGAGAGACAGACAGACACAGAGAGAGAGAGCGAGAGAGGGAGAGAGAGAGAGGGAGGGAGGGAGAGAGAGAGAGAGAGACAGAGACAGACACAGACACAGACAGAGAGAGAGAGGGGAGAAAGAGAGAGAGAGAGAGAGAGAGAGAGAGAGAGAGAGAGAGAGAGAGAGAGAGGAGTGGTAATTGAAAGAGAGCTGTAGTGAAAGAGAGTGACGGATAGGGTTTTATAATGGCATCGAGTGAGTGAGAGAGAGAAAGAGGGTGACGGGGAATGACGGAGAAAGAGGTAGCGTCAGAGGTGCGAAAGGAAGAGAGAGAGACAGAGTGAGACAGATAGAGGCAGAGAGAGAACGGCAAAGCTGCAGAAAGACATTCCGACACAAAGGAGGCAGAAGACAGTTAAGCGTTAGATATAGATACAAAAAGGTGAAACCGAGTTGTTTGGCATTCATAAAGTCAGACCATAAAGAAAACCAGCAAGCAGTGTTCTAAAAGAAGAAACAGAACAGAAACCAGAAGAACGGAAATGTAAAAAAACTAGTATTTATATAACTGAAACCGGTTTACGCAATGTAAGGACTAAGAAATAATGCTCGACGCTATTTCCGTTTCTTTTGATTTCTAGACATCTTGATTGACGGATCGATTTATCGATTGACAGTTTGATTGATTGAAGCCTCCAACACTCACAATAGTAGAGTGGCAATTCGTTGCTTACAATATTTTGATATGTGTCAAAAGCTGAAACCGCAGGGAAATATGGCGTCCCGCCTAACAGTCAGTCTTTTAACTAACAATCAACTTCAACGCGGCAATATTGACAGTAACTTTCATATCGAATTAGCATTGCTGAAGGCCTAAGTGTTACCGGCAAAGGATATGGTTGCAATATCGACCTCTTACCACTTTGTCATGATTATGATATTGATATAATAATAATAATAATAATAATAATAATAATAATAATAATAATAATAATAATAATAATAATAATAATAATAATAATAATAATAATAATAATAATAATAATAATAATTCTTCCTTTATTGAAACAATCCGGTTGACACATCGCAACCGGTACAGTTTACAGTTATGCAATTGAAACAATTCACAAGAGCGCAAATGACAGAAGACATAAATCTTAACTACTAACAGAACAGACAGCCTGCAATACACGGCGCTAATAGCAGCCTACAAAGCATGTCTCTCCTACGGGCTCGAACTCGGTACCTCTTGCTCTCTACGCCAGATGTTATCTAATGCGCTATCGCTGCGCTTACTTCTAGAACCGATATCACAAAGACCAATTGTATAATTTACAGCTGGTTCACAACCTTCTGACAATGGTCATGACTAAAATGTCCAGATTTTCCAGCACATAAACCCGTGCTTCAATCGCACCACTGATTCCCTGTCGAACACAGAGTCCAGTTCAGAACATATCTTGCGGTTCACAGACGTTCCACATTGGTCATCCGTGCAGGATGCGTTTCCGCAAGCACGTTGCCCATCATACTTATTAATATTGCACTCTTGCATCAGACTTACTGTACCCCGACCCCGGAAAGCACTGGGTTTAAAGAGCTTTCTTGTTTACTGGTCCGACGTCTGCGTTTCGCTCTGCAGGGCCTGTATTGTCGTTCAGACATTGACTGAAACGTTCTCTTATCCGGGTTAATTGTGCTTCATAGCATGCCTTATTGTTTATGCAACCTCTTGCATCTCGATTGTTATTTTGGTATATTGTTTCTATCTAAAGAATTGCAATGATAGAATGAGTTTTAGCTTGGAAGCGACCGCTAGATGATGACTGGATTATCATGCTTACGACCTTAGAGGCTTAGAGGCCTTTTCGTATTAGAATTGGAGAGCTGGGATAGTTTCATTTAATATCTTTATTAGATAAGGAAGAAAAACAGCGACTAATGTCTTCGGTGGAGCACGATTTGAACAATTTAATAAGTGCTGTTAGCAACGAAGCATGATAGCAGACGATTGCAGATACACGGATAAGATCAAGAGAGAATACCAATGGGCAAAGAAGCAATCAATATGAGAGGAGAGTTCCTGAGTGAAAAGCTAAACCTGAACTTTAATAATAATTCTTCAATGCAAGAGTTGTGGACTTGTAGAATGATCTGGACGATATTACGGTCTCAGTGGACACTATCACAGCTTTTAAGAGGAAGCTAAGACAGACAGGCTATTGAGCATTGCAGTGGTTCTAACACAGACTACGCGTCTTCTGAACCACTTTAAACCCTTGCTATGTTATGTTAATACCTAGCTATACCTTGTTTTTCACTCGGCTTGCACGTGTCCCGAATCCAGCTCCAAGTTGAACGAGAAACGTAACGGAGAAGCCAAAATAGAAACAGAATTGGCTCTTGGAATTGTTGTTTATGGGAGGCAACCGGTCGTCTGCGGTGCTTTCTTTCTGTTTAGCGACCATCAACCCCGCTGTATCTCACTATTAGTTTATATAGCGCCATTTATAAACCTCAGAAAATCGTCGCACGAGAGCGTGACCCATGACAATCTATTCTTGGCTAGGACTGTTTCAATCGAGCGCTCCTGAGACTTTCACTCCGCCGTCTAATAACAGATGGACACTGATGGCGTGATCACGCCGCGTGAAGGGCAAACGAGTCAACCAAAAATTGCCACCAAGCCGTGCAACAGAGTTTCAGGTCTCATCCTTAACCCCTCGACAGTACGTTTCGGACGACGCTAGGCTTCGTAGCAACTGCACTGACACCAAATACGGATAATAGACGAATAAACCCAAGAAAAGGCCTTTTAACATCACACAGGCGCCGCTTGAACACGACAAAGCAGGAGCAACACGTATAAACCTCAACGAATGGTCGTTGATGGTTTTATGTGGCCAGTAGACACGCAGAGTCCTGGCGCCATATCCTGGTTTCCTGGGTGGGTCCGGGGTCCGGAATAACTGCCAATATAAAGGGATTTACGCTGATATACGTCTGCATGAGTTGCCCGATGTGCAGACCCGAACTGGAAGGAATAAGTACGGAGTAAGTACGTCTGCATCATTTCCTTCGGTATATTTCAGCAGGTCTTCACAAAATATGCTCTCGACGCCCGTCTGCGTTGTTAGTCGATTGTATAATAGCACTGCACCGCACGCCTTGTTGGCATATATATATATTATATTATCAAATAATTGCTTCCATTGTATTATATTACGTTATTATCGGAGAGGGGTTTCAGATAATGGTAACACTCTGACACGAAGAGCAGAAGATCAGCACGGACTCGCTGTCAATTCCCTCTACCCTCCCAATGGTCGACTCAGCCTTTCATTCACCAGATGGCGTTGGAAAATGAACAGTAGGACGTGATGGGCGCCTTGCATGGCTGTCATACAGTTAAATTCGACTCTTGTGATAACTTGTGATCATTCGTTCATACAATGAGTTGTAATCTTACTGCGTTCATGTCAGTTTGAATTAATAAACGAAGATTATCATCATCATCATCGTCGTCGTCGTCGTCGTCGTAATCATCATCATCATCATCGTCATGATCATCATCATCGTCATCATCATCACCATTTATATGATATATATATATATATATATATATATATATATATATATATAACCGGGACTTGTTACCTATATGGTTTTCTATTCTCGTTGTTTCTCATCCAGTGAACATATGACTGTACTTATAATATTTGTTCTAACGTTTGTTGGAAACAATGCAACTTATGGTTATCGTTATTTATGGTTATTTATGGTTATATATTATGCTATGTTGTTCTTCTTGAATTGTCTTATGTCGTATTACATTGTATTAAGACAATGTCTTATCTTCAACCGTCCTCGATCCAAGGACTGACCACACCACGGACAATTCTATTTCATCCACTTTTGCTTCTTGTCTTTTTCAATTACCGGTCGAATGATTATCCAGTCGACGGCTTTATGTTATCAAACCACCATTCCGGTTTAGGTCTTCCTTGAGCTCTCCATCTAAGAATTGCGCATTGGATAATCCTCTTCTCAAGGCAATCTCTACTGTTCCACAGCATCTGCCTGAAACATAAGGCTTCCTCTGCTTGTCTGATCCGAGTGGATTCATTTCTGCTCCATCAGTCCCCAAACACCAACCCCCACTCGTTCCTCATCTTCTGTAGTTATAGTAGTAGTTGTAGTTGTAGTCTTCTACTAGTAGTAGAAGTAGTAGCAGCAGCATCAGTAGCAGCAGCAACAGTAGTAGCAGTAGCAGCAGCAGCAGCAGCAGTAGCAGTAGCAGTAGCAGTAGCAGTAGCAGTAGCAGTAGTAGTAGTAGTAGTAGCAGCAGCAGCAGCAGTAGTAGTAATAGTTTCAGGTTAACGACACTGTGTGATAACAAAGATCATTAGCGTCGCCCTCCTCCTTCATCCAGGCTTGAGACTGGCACCAGGACACGGACGTGCGGTGGCGGAGTTATTATGTAGCCTACGCGACACGCTTTACATTTTATAGCAGTCGCCAAACAGAATAAACACTTGACTTACGAGGAATCGTCCGTCTGCGCGAAGCATCGACCAATCCTTCTGAACTCCGGCCTCGACTGTTTTCCAACCAGCATCGATAAACATAACAAAGCGACGAATGACAATGGTCCCGACATGCCATTCACCGCCAATTCACAAGCCTTTGTACGCTTCCGGTTTCCAGCTTTTCCACCAGCCTCCAACACCCTTACCTGTTTTCCTATTCTGGAGCAGCATTGATCACGTGCAACGGTGCAACCACAGCCGCAGAGCGGACGGCTGGTTTATTTTGATCTACACAGTATTGCAGCTCATGGAAATTGGTTTTTAATGGCACTATATCAACTCCCAGATCGACAAATATACGTGCATGATAATGGCGTGGCCATCCCTTGGTGTATTCCAATAACCGTATCCACGTATTCAGAAATGCGTTGCCAGCTGTACCAGCGGTCGTTTTTATAGACGGTTTGTGGCCCGAAGTTTAATGAATCCAGGTCGAATTCCATTTGGTCCAGGTGTTCCAAGCAATTCTTTTCTTCCGGTTCTTTGGTCGTCGGACAGCAGACAGAGCTGCGACTGGAGTTTTGTTGTCCACGCTCATAGAATGCCATATATGTTCAGGCATTAAGACTCTCGTTGGATCGGATCGTGTCTGCCAATTTGAATCGCTAATTACGCCAGTTAGCTAGAAGCGTCCTCTGAGTATCTCACAAAAGAGCGGTAATGGTCTAAACGGTGCCAAAGTTCATTTTTGAACAAACAAGTTCATCGGTTAAGCTAAAACAGATAGCTAGAAGTCACCGCGAGCAGGCTCCGGCATGCAGACGTCAGTCCAATATCAAAGCTTTGGCATTGAAACTGTGCAAATAATGTTTTGTGCTATGGAACAGTCTGCCACTGCACTTAGTATTATTGCCTTTGATTATGAGCAGTATACATTTGATAACTGTCTTAAATAGCACTTGCTTAGATGGTCAGTCATAAGTACAGCGCTTTTGTAAAGTAGGCTAGTAAAAATGCGCTCCATTAGGCGACTGATTCATACATACATACTGTACATACTTATATACCAGGGATGAGCAAATTACGTTTAGAAATGTAATTTCAAATTACAAAATACATGGGAAATGTAATTGAATTACAAATTGCAAATTACAAATTAAGTGATTTCAAGTAACTTCAATAACGTAATTTCAATTACCGGTACTGCCCATGCAGCTCATGCCTGTTACATACATAAATTATTTATACAAATGGGAACGCAAGATTGATGCCATACAGGCGCCATTTTCAGTGTCTCTGGCTTCTGTAAGCGTCCAAGTGACCAAGTCTCAGTCTGACGAAGAAGGACGGCTTTCTACAGGCTAAGTTTTGGTGAACAGTGGATTTCGGGCCCAACCCAAGTCACGAAAAAGTCTAATTTATGTCGTCGTTTTCACCAAAAACTTTAAAGGAATTTTCAACGACTACTAAATTTAAATAAATTAATAATAATAAATAAACAAGTTTATAACCATACGTCATGACATAAGGAAGAAAAGGCTAAAGTGGCTGGGACATGTGATGAGAATGGGCAATGACAGATTACCATCGATGGCTTTACACGGATATGTGGAGGGAACTAGGAGTAGAGGAAGACAACAAAAGACATGGATGGATAATATACGAGAGGATCTGGAGAGAATGAAGATGAACATTGCAGAAGCAAAGGAACAAATCAAGGATAGAGAATTCTGGAGACGACAAGTTGAGGACTCATCGTTGGCCTTGGCCTGACGGAGGAGAAGCAAAGAAGAAGAGAGTAGGATTTCAAGACAATAGGATTTCTAACAGCAGCACCTGTTAATAAGGTTTCTGTGCGTCGAGTATCGAAGACTGTGTTTAAAACTTCTTAAACAAAACGATATTAAACGCTATAAAGAAAACAAAATCATGACATTTCACGGAATTGTGCTCACAGGGAAGGTTCACAATCGCACGCTCCCTGTCACGCTCAAATAATCGCGAATTCGATTGGACCCTGATTAGAATCTCAATGTTCATGTGTAGACTGTTCGTGCAGTCCCGAGCAGTGCACTGGTCAAACCTCAAGATAGCGATTGCTATCGACCACAGTCTGAGAAGGATATACACACATTGTATGTATTTTCCGTGTTTTCCTGTTTTCGGTTTATTTCGTTTATTTTCTGTTTTCGGTTTATTTAGTTTCTTTTCTTTTTTTTTGCTTTAACTTTCACTATACACTTGATCACTGCAAGTATGCTTGCAATGATAATCTTTCTTTTAAGACCACCATTAATCCTCTAATTTAATCTGGAGTTTGGTGTCACTACTCAGCGGGATTCTTTATCCCATTAGGGCCTCTTTTTTGTAGCCAAGTTGCAATATGTAAACCTGATGATTCTGTTTGATTGGTTGCAAAATAAGCATTTGATTGATGCGGAACTAGAAGATCAATTCTGTTTGAAGAGCGGAGTGGACGATGCGAGGAGGCTGAAAGAGGCAGGAGTAATACAACAGCTAGATATTTCGAGGCAAGACCGCGTTGTGCCTTGAAGACCAGAATTATACATGTATGCATGTAAGTTAGTATAGGTATGTATGTATGTATGTATGTATGTATGTATGTATGTATGTATGCATGTATGTATGATGATGATGAATACGACAATTTCTACAGCGCCGTAACAAGGCACATGCCGTTACAAGGGCGCTGTATGTATGTATTCATTCATTCATTCATTCATTCATTACTAGAATTTATATAGCGCCTCTTCAAGGGAACTACTCAGAGGCGCTCCCAACCCAAGCGCGGCCAAATAAGATCATTTTTAGTTGAGAGAGGAATGTATGTATGTAGCCTATACATTTATGCTCAACTTGTCAAATAAATATGCAACTAGAAGCAATATCTTGAGATTGCCTCATGATTCGAATGCATTAAAAAGATTGATGGCATCTAGCGACTTTGGTCAAGACGAGGATTAAAATGGAAGGACATGTTATCAGCATTACGAAAGTTTATGACTCCGACACCAAAACCCTCTCAACTCGAAACTTCGTTTTATGCACAAGTCCGTACTTGCGAAGTGCCACACTTTATGCTGAACTTCACTCTCTCTGAAAACCATCGAGACTCATTCCTGTCGACATTCTACTGAGTTTAAATGATCAATCTAGTATCACAGAAGTCACTGCGGTTTTATATATATATACATGTCCATTTTATATGGATGGATTGATGGATGGATGGATGGATGGATGGATGGATGGATGGATGGATGGATGGATGGATGGATGGATGGATGGTGGATGGATGGATGGATGGATGGATGGATGGACGGATGGATGGATGGATGGATGGATGGATGGATGGATTGATGATGGATGGATGGATGGATGGATGGATGGATGGATGGATGGATGGATGGATGGACGGATGGATGGATGGATGGATGGATGGATGGATGGATGGATGGATAGATAGATGATAGATAGATAGATAGATAGATAGATAGATAGATAGATAGATAGATAGACAGATAGATAGACAGACAGACAGACAGACAGGCAGACAGACAGATATAGATAGATAGATAGATAGATATAGATAGATAGATATAGATGGATGGATGGATGGATGGATGGATGGATGGATGGATGGATGGATGGACGGACGGACGGACGGACGGACGGACGGACGGACGGACAGACAGACAGACAGACAGACAGACAGACAGATAGATAGACAGATGGATAGATAGAAAAACACACATACAAACAAACAAACAAACACACGCACACCTACTCACGCGCACAAACACGCACGCACATATATATATATAGGCGGACGTATATAAAGGCCTTTGTGAAAACACGCACACGCCTAGTTACAATAAATTTGCTAGTAATAATGCCAAGCAAGAACGGTCATCGTGACCTATATCTTATTTTATTCAGAACAGCAGCGTAAACCGTTAGATCATTTATGCGCTGAAAGTGTGGTCACGGTAGATTGTCTGCCATTACCATTCATTTCTATTTCATACGATGATCAATACACACACACACAAACACACACACACACACACACATATATATATATATATATATGCGTGCATCAAAGAAATTACTTTAGTCGTCATCGAATATCAACTGTTGACTTCTAGGATGGAGTTAGAAACCTCGGTTTCATCCGTGGTCATTCTGGTCAAGATGTTAGTCACCCTGTCTATCACTCTCACGCCTGGGTGGATGCTCTTCATAACCGTAGTTGAATCCTTCTCAGTGCATTCTGCCGAGTGCCATATTCTGCCTCATTAAATTTTCAATCTTCGGGGTAACGTCATAGTTGAAGAGAAGCATAAATGTGTCGCATTGCTAAGAATTTTATTGGCACGCTACAAATCAGAATTTAATAAGACCATCTGGGAACATCCACACGGATGGTAAGAAACCAACGCTCCTAATTGAACATCTTCTAAGACAACTGGCCGAAATCCTGAGGGATGGATAATCAGGAAGACAGTGAGGAGGCTTGTCGAATATGCAAACCGAACTCAGCCTGGAATAGACAACTCTGTTTTGCCGACCAGTTCTGGGCTGGTTCTCGATAGCGTAGTGGTTAGCGTACTACTGGACTGTCAATCGAGAGATCGGGAGTTCAAATCCCTGCCAGGGCAGAAATTCGTTGCGAGATTTCTGTTCCACCTGCACCCCTAGCCAACTCAGCTGAAATGAGTACACTGACCGTACACTGTCGGTGTGAATATGAGACGGCGAGGGAGAGGACTGGTGAAGCCCCAGTAAAACAGGAGAATAAACAGTCGACAGAGACATTGGCAATTAAGAACGGCTGTCCTCTGCGGAATGGCCAGAGTGACCACTGGTCAGAGGCCTATAGTAATTGGGTAGATACATCAAAGTAAAGGATAGTTTGAGCTATTAAATGGAGAGTTTTCTCCTTCCATACGTATCCCACTTTGAGATTGACAAGTGTGACCAACAAATGAAACAAGTGCAGGGGTGCTGGAAAGAGCAGTGTAATTTGATCTATATATGCTGATAACATAAACATTATTTGCTTGGTTCGGAAACATGGCCATGGAGGCAAATAATTTGATTTTAGCCACGCTGACTTTATAACGTTTGTACTCAAGCGACTTTTCATCAAGGCAGAAAACATACCGACTGAGAAATCGTAAATTTACCGTTGTACTGAACGACATAATATCGATTTCATAAGTCGTAACTCAGTAAGAAGAAGAATGCAGAGAAGAATGTGAAGAAGAAGACTGCGGAGAAGAAGATTGCGTAGAAAAAGAAGAAGATTATGATGAAGAATGCGAAGAAGAATGAGAAGAGGGAGAGGGAGAGGGGAGAGGAGAGGGAGAGGGGAGAGGGAGAGGGAGAGGGAGAGGGAGAGGGAGAGGAGAGGGAGAGGGAGAGGAGAGGGAGAGGGAGAGGGAGAGGAGAGGGAGAGGGAGAGGGAGAGGGAGAGGGAGAGGGAGAGGGAGAGGGAGAGGGAGAGGGAGAGGGAGAGGGAGAGGGAGAGGGAGAGGGAGAGGGAGAGGGAGAGGAGGAGAGGGAGAATAAAGAAAGAAGAAGAAGAAGAGAAGGAAAAGGAGGAGCAGTCTCTAAGCTAGCCTGACAGGCCGCCACGGGTATGAACTGTTAGCGACTTCATTTTCTTAGCCTCGGCATCCGAAACAGTCCTCTTCGTTGCCCTCTCATCTTCCCATCGACATTCTACGGTCAGTATACTCATTTTAGCTGAGTTGGATACGGAGCGCAGATGGAGCAGAAATCTCAAATAAATTCCTAGCGGGATTCCATACATTTAAGCGAACTTCAATTATCTCCCGTCTCTGCGACATCCAAGACTACTTACTGGTCACTATACCTGACCAGGCACCCCCTTATCTTACCCTGACAAAGCCGCAGACAACAGCAGCTGTCAGCGAACGCGCCGTGTCTATCGCTGGACCAGCACTCTCTTCCAGTAAACGTTCGGGTCTAATTCCGTCTCCAGATATATCGACTAAACTGTAATCTTTTTCCAGTTTATTTTCTCCGTATAGATAATAGGATGTTTCCGTGTCCTCTCCAATTTCCATCACATCGAATTCGCTTAGCACTGACAATCGATTGGCGCCCTGAGCATTAAATCACTATAGCGCAATAGAAATTGTCCGATTTGATACATGCAATAGTACAATGATAATATAATTTATGATTCTAGGTTCGTGCGCATCGTCAGTCTTTCTTGGGTCAAAGGTCACTCGATGTCAACGGATAATAATGCACGGAGAGTCACGCTATTTATATCGTTTTCGGCATTTCATTGTGCCGTAAAGCTTTCATCGGAATCCAAAAGTCCTCCTAGCAAAGCATTCAGGCAACGCATTTAGGGTGAAGTCTTTAATAATAATAACATCTTTTTCTTTAATTAAGCGCCTGACAAACGCACTGCGCTGTACATTTACATTTATGCAATTGAAACAATCTTAACTACTAACAGAACAGACAGCCTGCAATACATGGTGCTAATAGCAGCCTACAAAGCATATCCGCCCTACGGGACTCGAACTCGGTACCTCTCGCTCTCTACGCCAGTGTGTTATCCAATGCGCTATCGGGCCCGTCAATGTGAGTCCATTTAAGCAAAATCTAAAAGCACTATGGTGCTACTGATACGACTGACCCAGTTACCTGTATTGGTCAGACTGTTAGAGAGTAGGCTGCGTAGCATTATTCCTCTGGGTAAGAGAGCGTGCGGATCACGGTTTGCATCCCGAAAGTGGCTTATTTCAGAGATTTGAACCTCGGACATGCACGGGGAGTCGGGGACCTTAAATGGCGTGGCGCCTGTTTAAGCGGGCAGCCGTGGTGAAGGATCTCACCCGATCAATTCACTGAAAAATGAACAGGGTCGAGGCCATATACTGTCGCTATATAAAAACGTGCACATTTACATTTTATATTTAAGCAGGCCATCGTAGCGAAGGTAGGCAGCATAGAAGACGATTAGTAATCTCAATGAATCAATACGGAGACCTCTGGCGTCAAGACGCAGCCGTCCATTCTTCAGTGAACAGTAGATTGAAAACCGATATATATATATATATATATATATTTGTATTTGTATGTATGAGCACTTGTTATAGCGCCCCTTCAAGATTTCTACTCAGAGGCGCTCCCGATTACAGCGCGGACACTGAATCGGAGTTTCACGCCGAAGCGCATGAGCAGTTGCGAGTGAAGGACTTGCCCAGGGTCCCTACGCGGCGGCTTCAGGTGGATTCGAACCGCAACCCTCCGGCTGCAAGGCACCGAACATACCCCTACACCACCGCGCCCCTATATATATTTGGAGACTTAAAAGATCGTCGGATTTGGGCTCATATTTGTGCCTCAGCCGAGGAATCGAAAGAACTAGTGGTCTAGCTTCTGAGTAATTTCTCTGAAGGCATGCAAGTCAACGAGTGGCTCTAATCTATACGTATATATGTTTCAGGGAATGTGCATAATCAGGGAAATGCATAACGCTAGGGAATATACATATACCCTATGGAATGTGTATAATCTGGTTATGTGTATATTTCATGCATATCTAACCCCAACACTAACCCCTAACCCTAACCCCTATCCCCTAACCCTAATCCTGATCTCTAATCCCTTAATCTAACCCTAACTCCTAAATTTTCAGGGCATACCCTGTTTATATATACCCTGAAATTTCAGGGAATATACATTATTCCTCTCTGATTATACACATTCCCTGTAACATACACATACAAGCAACATCTGCGTTGCTTGAAGGCTTAGGTATCCAGCCACTGCAGCAGGTCATAAGCACATTCGATTGTGCTTACAGATGGCTTTCAAGCGAAGACTACTAAGCGGTGTATCGCGCTTCTGAATAGTTAATCCAGATAGCTGTTCAGCCGGGACAGAAAGGTTGTCTGCAGTCTAGTAAAAAGGGTTCAGATAAATGTCACCAGACAAATGCTAGCAGGGAAAGGCTGAGTCAAGCTGCATGATAGAGGCAGGATAGGGAGATTAAATGCATATGAAGGCAGGAAGATAAAAAAAATAATACTGGGGCAAGTACGAAAGCAAGAAAATCTGTGATGAAAGCTAGAAGCGAAGAAATGTAAGGAAGGGTAGATGAAAAAGTACAAGGTATAAACGGAGAGAGGCATAGGCCTAAGAATGCAGGAAGTTCTACGAAGAGTAAGAAAAATATGAACTAAATAAGGCAGAATATGTTTCATTGAAACAATTCAACGCTAACGTTGACCTTCGATCTCTAGTAGTAGACTATCCGCGTTAGTTATAACACCTCTATTACACCGTCTGCTGCAGGGAAAACTGCATCGCAAAATGATAGCAAGCAAACTACCTAAACGAGGCTTGTCTTCGGAAATTTATAGGCGATGTCCTATATAGGCTACGTAGGCCAATAGTGTAATTATGTTAGTAGGACATATTCACGAAGCTTACACGCTGTTTACACCAAATTATCGATTAGATTTCACACCAAACGATCAACAACCTTTTCCCTTATGTTTCAATCGGGTCTACTGAATATAAACGCTTTATGGTGAATTTCGAGACATTTCGGCGTAAATGTTCCACATTCAGATTGAAAGCAGCATCAAAGCCTATATTATCACCGCCGATACTATAGGCCCTACTCATGATCACTGTTAATACTATTTGCAATGCGGTTATCTGCCTCCAAGATCTTACATATCTAGTGCATACTATTTCCTAAACGTTGCCTATAACAATCACACTCAGATACAATGTCGTTTCTTAAAATCACCTACAATACAACGACTACAATTATTCTTACCGCTGGTGATGATCGAATTATCTTCAAGTGGTGAGCATCGAAGATCATCTACATCCCGCCTTCAAGATAATATTTACGGCTGGATTTAACGCCAACAATCAGTCAGCTGTAACTGCGTTGTCGAGTCGTGTATCAAGAGGACTACAAGCGATTACCCAACGCTGTTCAGTCGTTGTTCACGCACGCAAAAGCACAAGCTGTTCAGCCGATAGGAAGCAACTGTTCTTCAATCACTGTCTCCGAAGAAGACCGTTCACGACCGCGTCGAGTGACAGACTGTGGAGATCCGACTCGTGCAGAAACTCTAGATGGGACTGCTAGCAGCAGCAGCAGCAGCAGCAGCAGCCATTCATTGGTGCCGGGCGATGAAGAAGAGATGGCTTATAGGGAGAGCCTCCGTAACGACCGCCGCCGACGTTCACTGACCGGATATTGTGTGTCGATGGATGGCCGTTCGCTCCATACAGAAGGCGCCACGTAAATAATCGCCATAAAGCAATGCATGCATGCATACATAAACACATGCATGTACAAAAACAAAACATATATATATAAATACATGCATATATACAAACATACATACATACATAGGGCCTACAAAAATACATAAATACATTAACGCATATATACATATATACACAGATGCATAATACATACATGCAATGCATACATACATACATACATGCCTGCATGCATGCATGCATCATATATACATATGCACATGCATAGATACATACATAGAAAGCAATACGTAACTTCA
>JACEVL010000141.1:108149-143149 GCA_020284085.1 Aporrectodea caliginosa
GGCTATATAGCTTGCTTTCTCCTGCCTTCAGAATATTTCTTCCCTATGTAATTACTTCCTTTACACACCTTATTGATAGCATCTTCCAACCAGTCACAATTTCTCTTCCTCCTTGTCCGAACGTAGCCTATATATAGTATAGTGTGAAACCGAGAAAAGCTTGCAGATGCGGTTAACTGCATGCCTTTGGGTGTATGAGTATCAGATCAAATATATAATTACCAACCCATTCTGATAGTAAGACTTTCTATTTTTCATGCACTCCATGAGTCCATGCAGTAGGCCTATGTGACGCGGTACTGACTTAAACGCTCGCCTTCTGACTCGGAGTGTTAGGGTTCAAACCTTCGTCAGGGATCTGACGTTTATTGTCTAGGGAACATGAGCAAATTCTTCACGCACAGCGCCATCGATTGATGTTTCGTGATTAGAGAATTGCGCTTATTAAATATGGAAATAGTAGACTATTAACGGTAAGCTAAGTAAAAGGCAAACTTAGCCGACTGAGGCGGCGGAAAATAGTGACTGGCAAGTGAAAAGGAAGTGACATTAAATCTACGTTTTCCTGACTTGACTGTGATTGTTTTAGATACTCTGCAATAATTGACACACCGTCACACACGAACGTAAATACCAAACTCTGAATCCGACCTTAGACCTTTCTTTAACGACGAATGCTGTCAAGTCACGTGGTCATAAAAGAAATTTATTTGAAAAAGAGAATAATTTAATGTTCAGTATTTTATTTTATGAGTCATTTGTGTGACTTTCTCTGGCCTTCCCTTATATAGCGCTATCGTTGATCAGTTTAACGATAATCGTATAACTAGATGCAGACGTCTCCTTTCTTCATAATCGTAATAGTTAACTCCAAATATCTAACGCGCTACTCTAAAGCTACAGAAGCAGACCGTGCACCAGCTTATTCACGAGCGCTGAGACGTGTCAGAGTGTTTAGAGATGGTCAGGTGAATTTCCGAGTCCGGTTGACAGAGGGACGAGATAGCATAAAGTATCCTCTATTCTGGTCTCTTGCCAACGGGTAATTATTCGGTTGTTTTATGTTTACGTCCGAATCAAACGAGATCAGTTGCAGTTCAGAGAAGTAATAATTGATTGTTGAGCGTTGTAGTCCGTGACTATTGTCTAAGAGACGTAGGCTAATTGATTGTCAAGCGCTGTAGTCCGTGACTATTGTCTTCTTTTCAACCTTTTCTCAGTCCGACGAATGACCGCACCACGGACTCTCTATCCGCTCTGTTTCTTCCTATCCTGCTCTATCCGTTTCTGTCTCGTGAATGAGACAAGTGTAATTATTGTTTCTGTTGAGAGGATGCATGTCAAGACGCCACATAAATATTCACTTGCACGTGCATGCACTTGCAACGAACGTCAGAGCGAAACTGTGGCTTAATGACATCCACCGAAGTCAACAGGCAGGCAAAGCAAAATGATGGACTTGAGAGACTTTGTCCCTATATCTTGTGAAGCAAAGAAATCACGTCTGATGCATAGCGTTGGTCGAAACTCGCTATTCAAAGTACGAGGTTGTGAAGATTTTGAAGAGAATTTTAATACAAAACATATAAATTATATTTTTATGCTTCTTTAAAGGACAGTGATAGTCATTATTGCGTTAGTATTAGGTCAAAGCAACCTGCTAAACGCCATTTTGTCTGAAATATCGTTCAGTTCTCGTCCAATTCTCGTCCACTTCTCGTCGGTTCATCGCCGAAGTTAATGTCGGTTTTCATCATTGGAAAACTTATCAGTCAGTCTGACCGAACTTAATGGAAAAAACGACCTCACCGTGTTACGGAACCAAAGTCAACGAGTGCACTTCTATATTGGTAAAATTGGAATGACGTGTCATTTGCCCTTACTAAGAGTCTCTTTCTCTGCGTGTGCCGTTCTCTCTGACTCTTTCGTTCTGTCTCGCTCTCTTTCTCTGTCTCTGTCTCTTCTCTCCCTCCGTCGATCTGTATCTCTCTCTCTGTATGTCTCTGTCTGTCTCTCTATCTCTCTCCATTTTTCTATCTGTATCTCAAAATCTCTATCTCTCCTAATCCCTGTTTTATCTAGGGCCTATAAGTATCTATCTATCTATCTATCTATCTATCTATCTATCTATCTATCTATCTATCTATCTATCTATCTATCTATCTATCTATCTATCTATCTATCTATCTATCTATCTATCTATCTATCTATCTATCTATCCATCTATCCATCCATCCATCCATCCATCCATCCATCCATCCATCCATCCATCCATCCATCCATCCATCCATCCATCCATCCATCCATCCATCCATCCATCCATCCATCCATCCATCCATCCATCGGTATACTTTCTACAGCTGGGTTGACATTGGGACGCAGTGTGAAGCAGAAATCTGTAAACAAATTTCTGCGGTGCCGTGGATTTGAACCCTCTATCTCTCGATTGTCAGTCCAGCACGCTATCCACTAGACCATCGACAATGTTAAATTGCAGACGGTGAAAGAGGTACACGTGTTCCAACTGCAGTGCCGTTCATCAGACGGAGACCCAGTGATGGAGATCGCTGGCCCATGGACCCCGAGGGACCCCGAAGGGATTGGTGTCGCCGCCTCAGCTCTAGAGTCCAGACGTTGACAGATACCATCTGTCTGCGACCTATAGTCAACAACAACCTGTTCTCTTCTGCCGTTCGTTCTCTCTGCTGCCTAGTCACGTCTTCCTAATAGAAATTTCCCTGGAAAAGGAGCTACATAAAGAGATTAAGGTAATTGTCCATTTATTATACGAGTCATTTGTGTGACTTCCGAAGTCTATCATGATCCCTGGGATCTTGACCGTGGGCGTCTCCTAAGAATGACAATTTCTCACTGCAGTATACGTTCTCAGTGCATGGAGGCGAAAATCGCTCGATACTTTGTGGACTATGGTTACAGCGCCATGTATTAGATCTAGATTAGATTAATCGTTGCAGAAGTACTTCTTCGTTTAAGGTCGATGAATGTATACAACATTATTTTTCTTGGGGTTACAAACACAAGTATACCGCAAGATATAATATGCCCACAACCAGCTTCCTGTTATGTATTTACGCATATATGTATTTGTATATACGTGCATGTATCAATCAATCAATCAATCAATCAACATGTTTATTTTGCAACCAAATTAACAAAATCATCAGGTTTACATATAAATTTCAACACGGCTACAAAAAAGGAGGCCCTAAAGGGATAAAGAATCCCGCTAAGTAGGGACACCAAATTACAGATTACATTGGAAAATTAATGGTGGCCTTTAAAGAAAGATTATAATTGAAACATACTTGCAGTGACCAAGTGAATGTTAAAGTAAAAAACAGAAAAGAAACTAAATGAACCAAAAACAGGAAAACAAGATAAGGAAAGCGAAACTGAAACAGTTGCTCAACACTGTTGAGTCAATATACAATATAAAACAAAAATACTTAACTAGCTTACAAGTAGAGATTAGGTAGGTCTACTACCATGCACAAGAATCAGGCGAAAGGTCAGACAAGGTCGTTTGTAATACAGTACATTGTATGTTTGTATGGATGTGTTTATGTATGCAGGTATTAAGATACTTATATAGTGACTTCCGAGTATCTTACAAAGGAGATGTAGGCATAACTATCTGCTAATCACTTATAGCGTGTTGCGTTTTTCGAAAACGAAATGTCAGTTTAGTCTTTAGGCAGGCATGTTGCACCGTAAGACTTTAAGGGCAGCTCGAGGCCGTATACCAATCGCGAGATATTTTTTCAGATTCATTTGCATCAGATAATGAGACAATTAATTTTATTCAAACTAAATATCGCAGAATAACCGTTAAAGCATATGAAGATAATTTTTATGATGGACACCTAATTATCCTAATACCTGTATACAGTCCTACACTACAATCAAAACAAAATATGTTTTAAGTTTATTCAGGTTAAAAAATACATAAAACGGATAAAAGGTTTCCAAGTGTCAGGTACAAGGCTGATATAAAAGACATGTCAAGGGTCGGTTCAAGGGTCCCCAGGAGCCGGACTCGACCCGCGGACCGTATGTTGCCCACCCCAAGGCACCGGGAATCGAATCCCCGACGCACAGGTGCAATGCAATGCCTTGTCCTCCATCTGTCAGACTGTAACTGTATATGGTGCGGTGCTTAACATCACGAATGGCGTCGGTATGCAATTGGATCAATTCACTTGAATAATGATTCTCGTAGGCATGCAACCAATGAATGGTGGCATTTGGGGGAGTGGAGGCTGGTGAGGATGGGATGGGGATGGGGTGGGGATGGGTAGACTGGCTGACCTTAGAAATACAGTCAGATATTTTTTGAATGACAGATGCGCAGTCGGACGGGTTAATCTTTTCGTCGGATGTCGCTATTTTTCTGCTTCATTATTATTTATGTCATTTGCGATCTGAGAGAACCTTTCAGAATAATTTCTGGCTTATAAGATGTCGTTAAAATGTCTTTGTATGTCTCTGTCTCTGCCTGTCTTTGTCTGTCTCTGTCTTTGTCTGTCTCTGTTTATGCCTGTGTCTGTCTTTGTCTGTCTCTGTCTGTCTCTGTCTGTCTCTGTCTGTCTCTGTCTCTGCCTGTGTCTGTCTTTGCCTGTCTCTGTCTTTGTATGTCTCTGCCTCTGTCTGTCTCTGGCTCTGCCTGTCTCTGTCTTTGCCTGTCTCTGTCTTTGTCTGTCTTTGTTTATGCCTGTGTATGTCTTTGCCTGTGTCTATCTGTCTCTGCACCTCTGTGTGTGTGTGTGTGTGTGTCTGTGTGTGTGTCTGTGTCTGTGTGTGTAAGTCTAGGTGTGTGTGTGTCTGTGTGTGTGTCTGTGTCTGTGTGTGTAAGTCTAGGTGTGTGTGTGTGTGTAAGTCTAGGTGTGTGTCTGTGTGTGTCTGTGTGTGTCTGTGTGCGTGTTTGTGTGCCTGTGTCTGTGTGTGTCTGTGTGTGTCTATGTGTGTGTCTTTGTGTGTGTGTCTGTGTCTCTGTGTGTGTCTATGTGCGTGCGTGCGTGCGTGCGTGCGCGAGCGCGTACGTGTTTATCATTCTATTCATTTTTTCCTGGGACTTATGCTGCGTTCATACTGGTCGAAAGGATGTTGCGATTTCCCGTCTTCTGTCGTCTGTGGGCTTTCGTTCGTCGGCGTATCTCATTTGATGGCACTTCGTGGTGCATTCTATGCGCGCGCATACCGGATGTGCCAGATGACGCTAGATGGCCAGGTTGCCATCAACAGAGGTCGCCTCAATCCGTGGACTTTGCGTCTGCCCGTCTTTCAGCCAGGAGACCTCTAGCGGTAATAAATAATCCACTCGACTATGGATGAGCAGCGTCTGCGTCATCGATGGTGGCTGCCTCTGCTGATGATGTTAGGGCGCTTTTCAATTATTAACACGCATAGATCATGACGACGACGACGATGATGATGATGATGACGACGACGATAACAGTGACGATGATAACAATGACGATGATGACGATGACGACGACGATAATGATGACGATAGAGATGCTTATGATGACCAGGAGGAGGAGGAGGAGGAGAATTGTAATGTTGGTAGTGGTGATGACGACGACGACGAAAATGACGACGATGATGACGACGAAAACAGCGACGATGATAACAGTGACGATGATGACGACAACGACGATTATTGGTGACGATGGCGATGATTGTGGTAATGATAATGATGAGGAGGATGATGAGGAAGAAGAGGATTGTGGCGTTGGTAGTTGTGATAACGATAATAATGATGAGGTTCATAGGAATTGTGAGTGCGGTAGTGATGACGTTAATGATTGCAACTCTAATTGCTGTTAATGGTAGATTTGTTTTGATAAAGGTTCGTGATTACCTATGATCGAAGTTTACATATGATCCAAATAATGTCGATTGTTTTAAAGATCTTCATCTAAGCAATTTTTGGTCTTAGGTCGTTTTTTGGTTTCTGTTTTCAAAGCTGTAAAAATCCTGTCATGGACCGAAGTACTCATTTACAATAGGCCCGTCTACGCGCTCACTGCCTGCAAGCAATCGTTCACAAAGGTAAACAGGCTGGAGAGCAGCCATAACAGGCTGTTTACTGTTGACAGACGGTTGCTATGGCAACGAAGCGGAAGTGACGTCACGTGTCGTTCGTCTATCGTTATACAGGTTTCTGGGCAAATTTGAGAAGGGTGTAAAGCGGGGAGATGGCTACGGAAGGCTATTGTTCGTAGTGACGAAAACAGGAATGGATTGTTTCTCGTCATGATGCGTTTGCTAAGGCGGTTCAATGATCACCGCAATGGGCAACAAGACACACTTACGCCCTACAGATACAGGGACCAAGGAATAAACAGTTCAAGAGATAAACACCAGAGACACATATACCCAGAGACATAGAGACCCAGGGACACATACCAAGAGACACAATAATTGCCCTCCGTAAACATCGGGAGAGCCTCTGAGTAGTTTTCTTGAAGGGGCGCTATATAAATGTTCGATATGAATGAATGAATTAATGAATGAATGAATGAATGAATGAATGAATGAATGAATGAATGAATGAAGACACAAACAGACCCAGATACGCACAGAGCCAGGGATGACACAAGGAAACACAGACTCCACGACACATCTGCAGACTCAGAGATACAAACAGACACAGAGATACACATACCCAGGGACGCACCCATAGGCACACGTATCCAAGCACAAACTGAGCCAGAAACGCACAGACCTTAAGCGACACACTGACCTAGGAATACGTGGAGCGAATGACAAACAGACCGAATGATAGAGATTTCAGGGCTTAGCCTGTATACATGATAGAGTGCACGAGACTCACATGTGGTCTGTCTCTCCCTGTCTGTCTGTCTCTGTCTGTCTCTGTCTGTCTGTTTTTCTCTCTGTCTCTCTCTCTCTGTCTCTCTCTGTCTCTCTCTGTCTCTCTCTATCTCTCTCTGTCTCTCTCTCTGTCTGTCTCTATCTGTCTGTCTGTGTTTCTCTCTCTCTCTCTCTCTCTCTCTCTCTCTCTCTCTCTCTCTCTATATATATATATATATATATCTCTCTGTCTCTGTCTCTGTCTGTCTGTCTCTGTCTCTGTCTGTCTGTCTGTCTCTCCCTCTCCCCTCTCTCTGTCTCTGTCAATGTCTGTCTCTGTCTCTGTCTCTCTCGCTCTCGCTCTCGCGCGCTCTCTCTCTCTCTCTCTCTCTCTCTCTCTCTCTCTCTCTCTCTCTCTCTCTCTCTCTCTCTCTCTCTCTCTCTCTCTCTCTCTCTCTCTCTCTCTCTCTCTCTCTCTCTCTCTCTCTCTTCTCTCTCTCTCGTGAAAGAATAAAAGAATGAATGATCGAATTTAATGATGAACGACCCAAATGAACGAATAGGTCACGATCGATCGACTAATTCTCTGCTTGCTTAAACTATTGACTAAATATGTTAATATTCAGACGATACTTATCTGCTGGTACCCTCATCAAACAGTGCCACAGTGGCAAACGAACTCGACCATGTGTCCCAATGGGAGGAAACATGTAATCTTAAACTAAATACGAAAAAGACCTTTGAGATGGTGATCAGACGGCCGAGGGGCGTGCATGGAATGACACTGTTCCGGATGTCACCGCGGGATTGACTAGGATGTCGAGCCTGAATATCCTAGGGGTTACATTTACAGAAGTTCTCAGTTTTTAGCTGCATACAACCCATTCATGATGTAAGCCTAAGGCAGTACATTCAATGCATGCCCTGCGCATTCTTGATGCGCATGGCCTCACGGGTCCGGAGCTTTATGATGTAATACATGCAACAACAGTGGCTCCTTTACTCTATGCTGCCCCGGCATGGTGGGGGTTTGCGGGACAACAGGATATATGCCGACTTCAATCAGTAATAAGCAAGCTAATCCGCCTCCTGTATCTTCCTGACGACTACCCAACATTTGAGCGACTTTGTCTTGAAGATGACAGCCGTCTTTTCTCTGCGGTCCTGATGAACAAGGGCCACTTACACTTACTGCATAGTTTACTTCCACCAAAAAGTCCCAGCAATATACCCTGCGACCGCGATCGCACGACCATTGTGTACCTCTTGCAGATAATTTACAGCGCAAGACTTTTTTTTGTTAGAATGTTGTACTCATATTGACAGTTGATTGCTATGACGACGTATGTACACGAGAGTGCGGATATGCAATTGGTTTAATAAAGAATATACATACTTATTTACTTAAACGCTTTAGCCATGGTTACTGAGTCAATTGTTAGATGACAGTTCACGAGTTCAGAAACTATCGAAACACAAGTCTATGCGTTATTTAAGTGCAGTGAAATACCGATGCATAACTAGCAGCATTTCTAGACCAAAAGAAAGCGACTCATGAGTTGATTTGATGGAAAGACCTTTATTATAGATTATGGTAATGATTGTTATTCTTGGTTTCTCGGATCAACACAGATCAAATTAATTATCATTACACGAACCATTGGCGCAAGATTAAGTGCTGTGCTATTAATCTGCTAGCACTCACTTGCACTTGCACTAAGAGTGCTAGTACCCAGGATCAGTGAATAACAACAGAGCCTAAACATTGTCCCAATACCATTTGCTCTCAGTTCAGTTTTCGCCTTTACATTAGCAACAGTTACAATGGAAGCAGATGAATGAGTTGTAGGGACTATTGTCCGATTCAGTAACCATTATTTAATAAGATGAATAAAATAATATAATAGTAATAATAGTGATGATGATGATGATGACGATGATGATGATGATGATGATGATGATGATGATGATGATGATGATGATGATGATGATGATGATGATGATGATGATGATGGTGATGATGATGATGATGATGATGACGATGATTATACCAACGATAGCTCGAGGGTGAACGTATTTGACCGTATTAGCTTAGCCTACATGTCACGTGTTCTAAAAGCCATACAAACCTACAATATATGGTTCGCAACTTCCGGGAGGGACGACAGATAATAGGAAGGCTATCGGCAAGAGACAATGGGACACGAAGAAAACTCACAGTGACAAGGGCAGGGCAGAATGAGATAGAGAGACAGACAGTCTGAGACAGACGTACAACAAGAGAAGGAACAGCCATGGAAAGGTGACAGAAGCCTGGAGACACAGATGGAGATATGGCTGAGGAGGAGAAGGAAGAGGAGGAGAGAAGAGAATATGTGGGAACAAGAAAGAGGAGGTAAAGAGATAAAGAAGGAGAAGATGAGAAGAAGAAACAAGGTGAGAAGCAGGAAGAGAAGGAACAAAAGGTGTAAAGGACACTCGAGAACTGAGGTGAAATTTATGCCAATATAGAAAGAAAGTCGAAGACTGGTAAATTTGACCTATGGGGAAACGGGAAAGTATGTCACGTAGCATAATCTTATCGTTGACAGCAGTTGCTGTCCTGTTGCTGGTCGACTGGTAAACCATTGGCCTTTGTAGATTCTCCATGGTTCGATTCTCGATCTGTGATGTGAAGTCGATCCAGTGAGTTCTGCGGAAGGCTTGTCGGGTTTTTTGATCGTTGATGTTTTTTCTTGGTCTTCTGCGGTTAAGTTTAGGCACTGAGCCAATGGGAAGATTTCTTACGGCAACGTTTTTGGCGGATGCGTCAGGTCTTGGTAACGGATTCAAGTGGTGCACTTGGTTTCTGCTCTTCAGTCTCTCCTTGAAATTCACTTAACTATTAGTGGTGCCTTTGAACCTGAGCTAAGTGATTTCGGTTGAGCCTGTTATCACATCACACGATAGATTCCATCCACTCGTCCATCCATCCATTCCATTCCATCCGTCCGTCCATCCATCAATCCAATCCGCCTATTCATCCATCCATCCTTCCAGCCAGCCAGCCAGCCTGTTCAGCCATTCATCCATCTATCCATCCATCCCATCCATCCATTCATCCACACAATCCAACCATCTATTTATCCATCCATTAATATGCCCACTATAGCTCTTGCATCACAATGACCTTCGGACTTGATCCAGGCAATAGATTGTTACCTCTTTATCACAGTTAGTCCAACAGCATTCCTCCATCTCCGCCACCCCAAAGCATCCCGCTCTGATACGACCGAACCCTCTCAGCTGCTCAATCCCCTACAGCTCCCCATTGCGGAAGTCGTTCTGCCGTCAAGACTCATGCTTGTCGATGAGACCCAGTTTCTGTCCGAGTTTCTTGAAGCTGTTGCGCGCCTGTTCCTGCATCAGATCGAAGCACATGGCGATGAGCGCCAGACCGACCAACAGGTACAGGGCACAGAGAACGAGCTTCTCCTGCGAGTTCCACGCTCCGAGGCTCGTTCCCGGAACGTAGTCGCCGAACCCGATCGTCGACAGTGTGATGAAACAGAAGTAGCAGCCGATCAGATAGTTCCACTCCTTTTCCCACAGCGTGAAGAGCAGCGCCCCGATGGCTATGTACCCCGTGATGAGCAGAAGGCTCACGTAGATCGGAACCGTCACCGTCTTTATATCGTCCGTGATGAACACACGACTCAGTCTCTCCCGCAGCGACTCCACCACCACCGGCCGAGGGGGCGCCATCCGCGAGTCCTCCGTCACCGCCTCAGGGTAGACGGACTCCGATCGGTTCCGTCTCAGGCGCTGCGTCGACCGCCTCCTTCGGCGTCTGTCCCTCTGAGCTCCCGATGAGCCGCCGTCCGACGACGCCCCCTTCTCGTCGGCGGCGGTATCGGCTGGTGACGGTGGGCGTCTCCGGCGACGGTGGCGTTTCGAGGGGCAGCAGAGGCAGCAGAGCCCGCAGCAGATGTTCTTGTAGAGGAAGCGGAAGGCGGTCGCCATGAAGCCACCGAGGTTCGTTATCGTCAGCAGGGTCAACGGGATGCCAACGATGGCGTAGAGCATCGTCACCACACGACCCCAGTCAGTCTTCGGTGCTATATGGCCATAACCTACCAGAAGACGATACAGAACCAAAATATACCTTACCAGGTTAAATAGTACCAGAATACAATCGAGTATAAAGAAATATACAATAACAGAGAAAATGGCACTAGAAGCCAACGTAGTACAGAAAAATATAGAATAGTATATTGTATTGTATAATACGTTTCACTTCAATACCATGGAAGATAATACAATTACACTGTACAATATACAAGACAATAATGTAATGTAATGTAATGTAATTAGTAATTTATATAGCGCCGCTCACAGCCGAGGCCATTCAGTAGCGCTCCCAGTGCGAGAACCCCGAGAGAAGAAATATGTTTTAAGGAGAGAGAGAGATGAAGACAATGATCCAGAAAGGAAAGTCTCACGCAAAGTGAAGTGAAGGGCATTCCATAAAGAGGGCCCAATGATGGCAAAGGATCGAGTTTGAGCAATCGTAGTCCTAGCTCGTGGGACAAAGAAGTCAGATCAGTCCAGAGATCGTAAAGGCCGATGAGAAGATGCAGAAAGAGGAGGACGAATGACATCCCTGAGGTATTTTGGAGCAAGTCCCAGTTTGGATTTGAGGACCAAAGCAAGGACTTTAAACTGAATGCGGTCAGAGAGAGGAAGCCAATGCAGTTGGTTAACCATGAATGATGATATATGGGAGTATTTAGGAAGGTGAGCAATCAATCGAGCAGCAGTATTGAGAACAGATTGAATAGGGTATAGACGGATCTTGGGAAGACCAATAAGTAGGGAGTTGCAATAATCAATTCTGGAACAGACAAATGCATGGACAATGGATGCCATGGTAGAGAGAGGAACAGATCTGCGAATAACCCTGAGACGCCGTAGGTGAAAGTAAGAGGATCGTGTAAGGTTGGTTACATGAGCAGAAAAAGTGAGAGCGCTGTCCAAAGTGACACCTAGGTCACGCACACAAGTAGAGAACGTAAAATTGGGAAAGTTTTCAGAGAGAAGCGAAAAGTCAATTTTCAGAAGTTGTTGGGGTGTGCCAAGCCAAATAAGTTGAGTTTTGGAAGAGTTTAGCGAAAGGCGATTGGAAGACATCCACAAATGCAAGTCATGGGAAAGAGCTTCAATACGGCGAGCTAAAGTGAGTTGAGTAGACGCAGGACCATGAACATATGCCTGAACGTCATCAGCAAAAAGGTGACCAGTAGCAGAGTAATTTGTAAACAAAGAGGTAATATCAGCCGTGTACAAAATGAAAAGAAGGGGTCCAAGGACTGATCCCTGAGGAACTCCTAGAAGGACAGGCACCCAGTTAGACCTGGAATTACCAGCTATAACCATTTGGGTGCGACCAGACAGGTAGGATTGAAGCCAGAGAAGAGGGACTCCCTTAAGACCATAGGAGGATTCAAGGCGTTGGAGCAGAATATCGTGATCCACCATGTCGAAGGCTGCTGAGACATCAAAAAGTGCAAGAAGGGTGACCTGAGCCTTATCAATAGCTGAGTAGATGTCAGCTAGCATAGAGAGCAGGGCTGTTTCAGTTGAGTGGAACGCCCTGAAACCAGATTGGTGTGAGGGGAGAAGGCCTGAAGACTCAAGGTAAGGAAGAATCTGAATTGAAACCAGACGTTCAAGGGTTTTGAAAGAAAAGACAGGTTAGAAATAGGCCGATAATTTTTGCAGTCGTTTGGGTCCAGATTAGTTTTCTTAAGTGCCGGGAAAACCAAAGCACGTTTTTGGGAAGCAGGAATGCAGCCCTCAGCAAGCGATCTATTGAAGAGATAGAGAAAGAACGGTGCAAGATCATCAAGTATGTCAATAATAATAAATGGAGGGAGTGGGTCTAGTTCACATGATCTAAGATTAACACCCGAGAAAACTGTTCTTAGATCAGCGTCCGTAATAGGCTTAAAGCCAACGAACTCGGAAGATGTAGATGAGAACACCGGAGGTGTAGCATCAGCTGTAGCGGCACGGAGAGAGTTTGTCTTCGTGTTCAGCATGTCAAGAAACTCATCAGCAGTGAAGGCTGGAGTCTCGAGCAATAGACAATGACACATAGGCTACAGTACAACAACGCAATACAATGCACCATGGTTTAAAACAATACAAGCCAATACACTCCAATGTACAACAGAATATCATACAATACAATAAAATGCAAGTGTATATCTGTGTCTGTCTGCCTTTCAGTCTCCTCGCCTGCCTGCTTGCCTGTCTGTCTGCTTTTTTCGGCCTGCTTGTCTGTCTGTCTGGCTTGGCTGTCTGTCAAAATGAGCTCTCAATGATTGAAGTAGTCGGTATCAGATGACAAACAATTAGCCCCTTCGGAATTTCTTTTCCAGTTGTGTTCGTAACCTGTAGGTTTTTAAAAGCATATTTCTTACTCACATTACAGCCTCTCTTTTTCCCTTAGAATGGAACAGTCTTCCAACTTCAGTTCATCAGTGCACATCTGTTGCTCATTTCAAAACAAAATTTAAAACTCATCTATTCGCATTGCGCTATGACTATAGGAGTGTAGCGAAACGCGTTCTCGTGCAAGACCTGTCTTGTTAAAGCGCGCTATAGATTTTCATTTGTATTGCATTGTATTGTATTGTATTGTATTGAATTGTATTGTATGGCCATCGTACTAGTTCCCCAGTCAACGGAGCAGTCACACTCAGCAACAGTAGTGATGAGGCAGTTGACCTAACTACACGCGTAAGGCAATCAGCATAGAAAATCTGAGATATTGATTGACTGGTGATGACTTTGACTGTTAAGGATAGAATAAAGCGGTCATTGCAATTAATTTAATGGAATCCTGGAATCCAGGGGCTGATGGCCCGAGATTTGTCTAACATCTGTCCAACCAGAGAACATCCGAGTTGCCAGGGACATATAGAAGATTGAGGTGACACAGTACATCATAACAAAGACCGATATACCAAGAAGGAGGTAGGTAGGAGGATATAGAGGGAGGAAAAGAGGAACTCGTAGGCCCGCATTAAGGGGGAGGGTGCTAAGGGTGCTTCAACACCCGGGCCCGCAGTTTTGAGGGCCCGCATTTTATAAATATGTGCGTGGTAGACCGGCGGTTGTCAGGGGGGGCCCTTGGAAGGTAATCACAGTACCCGGTCCCGCACTAGCCTTAATGCGGCCCTGGTAGAAAGGGAGGCAGGGAGGCAGGGAGGACAGCACTGGCAATAAATGGCAATAAATAGCACAATGAAACTTCAATGAAACTTCGCCAATCATCGTCGTTATGACGGTGTCGTTAAATAAACGTTATAAGCCATCAGTTTGCAAATCGGTTTCATTTCCTTATCAGAACCGGCATGGGACCTACAGATGAGCGAAGATTTTCATTAGTGACCAATTCAGATTGCACCTACACATTCTGCTCCTTAACAATGCCGTATACGTTTGATCACGACGGCAGAAAACCTCCGCAGATAATAATAATTATGAAGAAGTGGTCTTGTTCTTCTCGCGAATCACGAGCCACGCGAGCTCAATCAATCCACAGAAAAAGTCTGCTTTCTGTTGAGCCAATTTGCTTTCCTAGTCAATCGTTAAAGAAAGCAAACGAAATTGTTAGACACGCGGCCGACGACATCGATGAGAAGTAGGCGTTAATTCTCAAAAGACGATTCATCGAATATCGTTGCGTCTTTGTTGGCTTACTGTACATTTAACGCTTACTGGAGAACGACCGAAAGAAGGGAAAAAGAGAGGCTATCGCAAACAATAAACTCTGTCATCGTCGTTTGTCACTGCGTTGAGTCATCGCGTGGCGACTTAGTCAAGCGTCGGGAATTAATAAAACGAAAGGAAGTCGTTCTTATCGTGCGCGGCCAATTTTCCGATCATTGCCATCAATTACACGCTTATGATGAGGGAGGAACTGTAACCTTGCTCATCCATAGATGTCTCTTCTTTCTGTCTTTATCTCGAGTGAACTGTCGCTGTATCCATCCGTGTCTCTATCTCTCTTGTCTGTGTGAATCTTTGCGTTTGTCTGCGTGGGTTACGATAGCCGATCGGTTAGGGTGTCCGGCGTTTAACGCGAAAAGTATGGGTTCGAGTCTCACCGTATCTAATGCGGGGACCTTGAGCAAATATTTCATCCATAATTGTATCGTGTTTCGGATGCATATTTACTACAATTTCTGGCACAAAAGTGGCGAAAAAGTAGTATAGTAGTAGTAGCAGCAGCAGCAGCAGCAGCAGTAGCAGTAGTAGCAGTAGTAGTAGAAGCAATATTGATAATTTTTTTTTTGCCATGGATTTTACTTACCTCGGGTAAAATAATAATAATAATAATACTAATAATAATAATAATAATAATAATAATAATAATAATAATAATAATAATAATATTATTATTATTATTATTATTAATAATAATAATAATAATAATAATAATAATAATCATGGGATTACATGTACCTCAGGTAAAATAATAATAATAATAATAATAATAATAATAATAATAATAATAATAATAATAATAATAATAATAATAATAATATTATTATTATTATTATTATTATTATTATTATTAATAAATATGTTCATTTTCTGCGATTTCTTCATGCATTATATGTTTTGCCTTTAGGGTTAAACGCTTTCTATCCCTCCATTATTACATACTTTCTTATCCTTCTTATTCCATTCCTCCCTGCATCACTACGTCGTATACCCTTTCCTACCTCTCTTGTGACACGGCATCCGACTGGCCTGAACGCTCGCTTCATAACGAATTTGGGGTTTTGAGCCAACCCTGAGATAGTCACGCCTCTGTATAGGGACCTTGAGCAAGTCCTTGCAGTTGATAGCGCCATCGATTGATGCCATGTCATAAGATAGTGGCGCTTAATAAATACATAAATAATTAATTTATTCCATACCTTCCTATCTCTAACTCCATACTTCCATTTTCCCTTATTCCATACTTCCCTGCAGCCTTCATACTTCCATATTTTCATTCATCACTGACTCTATGCGTCCTTTTCTTTTGTTATTCCACAGTTCCATACCTCCCGTACTCTACTGTACTTCTTTGTCTCTTAATCCATATTACGTGCCTTCCTTATTCCATAGTCCATACGTCGGTATCTTTCTCATTCCATACAAAGTCTTATACACTTCTCTTATTCTATATCTCCCTGCCACCCTTATTCCATACCTCCCTTCCCTGCCTGGCGTGTCCTCATCTTCCCTGCTGCGTCCCCTACTGTTCATCTGCGTCCCTTCCTGTTCCCCTCCGTCCCAATCTTTATCCTTTGCCCGTGTTTGCCGCTCTCACGTCCCATCCATTACTTATAAGAGCAGCTTAAATCTCTTCTGGCTTTACCCACAAGACGTTCTTACTCATATTTTATTTAGCGCAGTTATGAAGGACGGATGGTCTTACTGTAAATCACTTCTGACTAGAATTCAGAATCAGGGGAAAGAGTATACGCTGTGGACGCGTTCGTTGGCCGAGTTTTATTGAGGTCGCAGAATTTGTTTTCAGTTCATGAATCGAAAACCATCTTAAATATCTGCAGACTAACGAAGGCGCTATGTGGACCCGAGATTCGTGAGCAAAAAACCTTAGGATTGTTTATAGAGGACTCTGTAAAAATGGCTGCTCTTGGTGGCGCCAGGTTGGCTAACAGTGTGGCTCTGAAATGTTGCGATATAGATATTTGTTTCTTAGGGTCTATCTGCCTGTCCAGTATTAGTATAGTGTTACACACGTGTTGCATTAGTTTTCAAGAGATTGTCTATAAAATAATAATTGATCTCACTGGGAGACTAATGCATCAACCGAGAAACCGCATTGGGTATAATAACCTAATCTAAAGTATAGTCATTAGTCAAGTTTCTGTCTGTCTGTGGCCGTCTGTCTGCGTCTGCCTGTGTGTCTGTCTGCCTGTCATCGATGAAAGAAAAGAGTGTAGTAGGCTAGAATATAAGAAGGATAGGGACTGACGAGGTTGGACTGGATGATGACGGATTGATATGGAAAACTGCAAGAAGAGACCAATCAATGAAGAATGAAATTAATGAAGTCTTCCGAACTATAAGCCTGCCTGCGTATACTCTGTCTGGCTACCTGCTTGTCTGTCTGCCTATCTGTCTTTCTCTATCCGTTCGTTTTGCCTGTTTCTATGTCTCTAAGTCTGCTTGTCTGTCTGTCTGTCTGTCTGTCTGCCTGTTCTGTTTGGGTATACCAGGACTATACCTGCTGTCTGCCTGCCTGTCTGTCTGCCTACCTGTCTTTCTGTATCCGTTTTTTTTCTGCTTCTGTGTATCTCAGTCTACCTGCCTGCCAGTCTATCTGTCTAAATGTCTTTGAGGGGATTCACACGATAACAGAATCGGGCTGGCTTGTGCGGCCTTTGGAGGACTCAACAAAATGTGGAAAGCGAAAAGCCTCTCAATCAGGACCAAGATGAAACTCTACTATAACCTGGTGGAACCAGTATTACTATACGGATCGGAGTGTTGGTGCCTGAGGAAAGAGGATGAGAGAAGACTACTGGTGACAGAAATGGGGTGGTTGAGGAGAATCATGGGTAGAAGCAGGAGAGACAAAATAAGGAATGATCAAACAAGAAAAGACCTCGGAGCGGAGGAGACGGTGGTAGAGAGAATTGGGAGACGAAGACTTAGATGGTACGGACACGTGAGACGGATGGCGGGAGAGAGACTGCCCAATGCGGTGCTACACGGTCACGTGGAGGGAGAGAGGAGCAGGGGAAGGCAACGGAAGACCTGGCTGGACAACATCCAAGAAGACCTACAGAAGAGGGGTACAGACATAACGAAGATCGACAGCATAGTACGGAATAGAGAACACTGGAGAGGCTTCATAAGGGCCTCATCGTCGGGAAACTGATGGAAGAGAAATAAGAAGAAGACACGATAACAGACGCAGTCACGTTTTCCTACATGTATCTACTTCCCCTTGACACACACTAAAAGTCTCCTTTCCAGTCGCCCAGTCGAGTCGCCTCTGATAACCAATATTACTGCAACGGATCTAGAAACTTATGCAGCGCCGTCGCCTAATGACAAAGAACGTTTGAATCTCTGAGAGGATAACCAGGTTTACCAGGTAATCCGTGGAGGAGTAAGTGAATAGTTGCACGCTCTCCTTTGCACTGATAAGTTGACATGACGTCTGGACGAACAAGGGCTAATTGTTTGTGACAGGTATGCAGTCACCGGCTGTAACGGTCCTATAACGGAATAATTGCTTACCTGTGTGGGCGACAGACCCTGGAAGAGGCGCCAATGATTCGATTGGAATCGGTCGGGAACGTTCAATATCTAGGACTTTATTTTGTCAATCAATTGGCCAGCGTGGCTTTTAAGAGCACTTAGGCTGAAAATGCTTTCGACGGACGGACGGACGGACGGACGGACTATATGCCTGGATCTAACGGAGCTGTCTTGTTGCCAGAAATAACATTATTGTCTCAAAGACACCACACGGAATCGAGAAACACGCAATAATGCAATGTAGGCCAATGTAACAAATCTAGGCCTATTAAGAGTAGTGATATAAGTAGTAGTAGCAGTAGTAAAAGAAGTAGTAGCAGTAGCAGCAGTAGTGGCAATAGCAGCAGCAGCAACAGTTGTAGTATAAGTAGTAGTAGTAGTAGTAGTAGTAGCAGCAGCAGCAGCAGCAGCAGCAGCAGCAGCAGCAGCAGCAGCGGCGGCAGCAGTAGTAGTAGTAGTAGTAGAAATACTATCTAGAAGTTATAAATATCGCGTTTTAAATACCTCACAAAGCGCTGCCTAAATCCATGGTGTTAAAGTTCGCTAACAACTAACTGTGAGCAAGCAGTAGGCCTAGAAACGATGCCCCTGGAGGGCTGCCGCAAACACGTAGAACCCCGCCAACAGATTCCCATCTATAACTGATAGCTGTTTATGTAATGCAAGGTAATGAACCGAAAGGTGTAAATATAATACAGGTAAATGGTGTTCTGTTATGCAACGCAAAATGCAATGCAATACAATACAATATAATACAGGCACCAGGTATTGTGACTTGATGCTGTCATGTATTGTGATACTGACTAGTACCATGCCATGATTACCTTGCGATGTGCTGTGTGCTATTTTCTTCATTGCACAACGAGAATACACGCGGCGGCGACAAAATCGGATTAGGGGATTAATAATTACAAGACTTAATTAATAATTACTGTTTTTTGCGGATTGATTGTAATCCTCTGGGAAAAGATATCGAGCTAAGACGTGGAGATGATAATTAACAGCTTTTAATGAGATCCAGCAATAATCTACGATTCGCTGTATAACACCACTGTGATCTTGATCTGTCTATATTCCTACTGTCATGTCTTATATGTCTAATTGTCTGTCTGCACTGGCTTCCCGGTCTTTCTCCGTCGCTAGCACAAGACATCAATTCGCTACCTGCGTTTGTGCGCTCTGCTGGTTTTGCGATGTCGTTTAGGTCAAGACTGAAGAGCCGTGTTTTTCATAATGCTAATCCTCCTCCGTAGCCTGTCTTCCGGTTTCAAAAGCCCCTCGCCTAGAACGGTCAGTTCTGTTCAGTGAATTAAGCCTTTTAGTGCGGTATTGCTTACAAACGACCGTCGCTCTATGCAGTGTGCATCATGAAATAGCGGTGCCGTGAAAACTGAATAGATCAGGTTAGACGAAATAGACATACAGTCAATCCGACATTCAGGTGTCAGAGACTCAGAGTGTGTTCAGACAGACAGACAGACAGACAGACAGACAGACAGACAGACGGACAAAACAATCGAGAGGTCGGAGGTTTAAATACCTGGCAGGGCAGAAATCTGTTTCGCGATTTCTGTTTCACTTGAGCCCCCTCAGCGGGACCTAGGTCCCTTGGAGGTTTCTTTCTTCCCTGTTGTTCCCTAACGCTTTGTTTCAATGCTTATTTGTATGTGCTTGTCTGTCAAAGAAGGGTTCAATAAAAATGTTGGTTATGGTTATGGTTATGGTTAAACTGTCGGTGGGAGGATCTATGCCAGGACTGCTCCTCTTCATCTTCCTCTTCGCTTCATCATCATCATCATCATCATCATCATCATCATCATCATCATCATCATCATCATCATCATCATCATCATCATCATCATCATCATCTTCTTCTTTGTCTTCTTCTTCTTATTCCCCTTGGTCTTTCCCTGCTATGCGAAATGTTTCCAGTTGCGTTTATGTCAGCTAAATCTCTTGAATAAAAGAATATTGATTGATTAATTTATTCATCTTCGCATTCTACTTCACATTCTGCGCATTCCTCCTCTTTTAAATCGCCAAACTGACCCCAAAACATCCCTGTTCATTTCCAGATAAACCGAAACCGCTTATTCACTCGTCAAAGACCTAAATACATTAAGAGCCGTGCTTGGCCAGCCTACAAAGGAAGGGGCTTCTTTGCACCCAGTTCTTTCTCATAGGGGCACGATTTCTACCATAATTGTCGTTTAATGCCCGAGATTAAATCAGTCTTGCGCTCTCACCCATATCAGCCGGTTGATTTATATTCCAGACGGGGCTTGGAAGCCGTCTGCGTTTAACCATTCCTCCAAATTATGAATGATCCTCTTGCAGCTTTTATAGCGCAATTTTAGAGGCCGTTGAGGCGTTATATCAAAATAATAATGTTTACAGGAGGCGAGGGGTGTGTTTGGGGGTATATTTGTTCCCCTCGATACTCACTTCACGAGAAGATCTTAAGAGTATAATGGGAAATAAATGCTTGTCAAATAGAGTATTTAATTTTGTTCTTACTCCCCAGAGAGTTATTATTATTCAACCAGGTCATCCGATTCTCTTCTCTGTCTGTCTGTCTGTGTCTGTCTGTCTCTGTCTCTCTCTCTGTCTCTGCCTCTGTCTCTGTCTCTGTCTCTGTCTCTGTCTGTCTGTCTGTCTCTCTCTCTCTCTCTCCCTGGTTTTCTGGTAGTCAGATTTTGTTCTTCACATAATACCTTTAACACAACACAACACATTACAATACAATACAATACAACTGTGCCCTGATATTGCCGTGCTTCCAAAGTTCAGAGTGCACACACGACCATACGACAGCATCGATGGTGCAAAGTGCAAACCATTTGACTTGAAGCAGAGTCTGCAAATAAGCTGGTGTCCGCGCTTGGCTTCTAAGAAGCACTTTAGATATTTTCGACATTGCGATGACGAACAAAGATTATTAGCGTCGCCCTCCTCCTCTGGCCACGTTTGGGACTGACACCACCTGAGTTAGTGGTGAAATTCGGGTTGATATAAGTTAGTGTTAAGAACATCGTATATATCAGCTAGGGCCGTTAACGTCGACCTTACGGTTGGTGGACCTAGATGTTTTCTTCCTTTGCGTGTACGTTCTGCTCAGCCGCTTGTGTGATTTCGTTCTCAACTAATCAATTAATCAATTAATCAATCAATCAATCACTCAATCACTCATCAATCAATCAATCAATCAATTAATCAATCAATCAATCAATCAATCAATCACTCAATCACTCATCAATCAATCAATCAATAAATCAATCAATCAATCAATCAATCAACCAATCAATCAATCAATCAATCAATCTATCAATCTATCTATCTATCTATCAATCAATCAATCAATCAATCAATCAATCAATATTCGTTTAATCATGAAACCAAGCTGTCACAGACGCAACTTGTTACAAACAGTAAATAGCTGATGTCATTAACAAGGAGAAATCAGGTTTCTTTCCTAATGAGGTACTATGGGAGAAGCTGATACTTATGAAAATTTCAGAATTTGCCCTTATAAAAAAACCCGTGAAATGAAGTTCCGATCGTCTTTGGACGGTTGAGAGCGTATAATATAGAGTGAAGTTATGTGGTCTGGTTCGTAGGTAGTGACTATTTTGTCTTGCAGGAGGTAGGAGGTATCGGAGCACATGATTTGTATTCGATTGTAATGCTATGAAAAGATGGTCATCTGCTATGATCCTCTGATCCTCTGGAAACCGGACTCGGACCTCCCTCCGGCTACTCTTTTGGACAACCCCTCTCACTAGACGCAGCGCTCGTGAATAAGCTGGTGCCCTGCGCCTGGCATTCGAGTGGCGCTTTAGAAGTTTGGAGATTACGATTACGATAAATTATGTCAGCCATGTCTTACCTTATTCCGATTGCATAGATTATATTGACCTGACTACGGTTTTGTGCACCTTCGGTTGATGCCTTGTGCAATAGACATCGTCGCCGACATAAATTTACTAATTAACAAACTAACGTATACTACGTAACCACGGGATTCTGCACTTATTGATGCAAGTAACCTTGCGTTCCTTCCACCAATTAAGTGAAGTGATCGCACTCATTATGAGTGCATTTTAACCGTCCATCGATCGTAATCGATTACATTTATCCGATACAATTGCGAGTAGTCGTAGATTTCAGACGACCTGTGTGGAGTGTGGCAGTGGTGGGTCGTGCAAGGACAAAGCTCTTGACGGATACTCCGCTTTGACTTGCGTCGTTTGACGGAGTAATCTCACTGCACTTGTCGACTCTGGGTCTTTTAAAAAGAACTGCTCTGACAGAACTCAGGTGGGCGTTTGGAGGTTATAGACAGACAGGCAGACAGATTGGGTATCTAAGAATAGATAGACAGACAGGTAGACAGACATACTGCATACAGACAAACAGACACACAGACAGACAGACAAACATACAGAAAGACAGGCAGAAAGACAGACGGCATACAATTACACATACATGCGTACATACATACATACATACATACATACATACATACATACATACATACATACATACATACATACATACATACATACATACATACATACATACATACATACATACATACATACATACATACATACATACATACATACATACATACATACATACATACATACATACATACATACATACATACATGCGAGCATCAATATATATATATTTTTAACAGACCATCGTAGAATATGCGCTCTGTTCTGATGCAAACATATGCGCTCATCTTAGACCACCTGTTCGATAATCACGGTCCAATGCATTTGAGACGTTTTTAAAAAGCAATGTACAATTTTAATTATAGACACAATCATTTATCAATGTGTTCTATATGGTCCTATTTGGCGACGCTGGGGTTGGGAGCGCCTATAGTTAGTTCCCTTGAAGAGGCGCTTTACAAATTCATGTAATGAATGAATGAAAACATTCAGACATACGCATAGATAATGAGATAAACTCTAACAGATATCCAGAAGTACGCGTATAGAGATATCCAGATATACGCATATAGGTATCCATCATCCAGATATACGCACTTAGACATCCAGATATACGCATACAGATATCCAGGTATAGGCCCTACGCATTTAGATATCCAGGTATACGCATTTAGATATCCAGATATAAGCATAATTATAGATATCCAGATATAAGCAGACAGATATCCAAATATACCCACATAGATATCTAGATATACGCACTTACATATCCAGATATACGCATTTAGATATTCAGATAAACGCACTTAGATATCCAGATATACGCATTTAGATATCCAGATATATATACGCACTTAGATATCCAGATATACGCATTTAGATATCCAGATATACGCATACATGTATTCATTATCCAGATATACGAACTTAGATATCCAGATATATGCACTTATATATCCAGATATAAGCATAATTATAGATATCCAGATATACCCACATAGATATCCAGATATACGCATTTAGATATTCAGATATACGCATTTAGATATTCAGATATACGCATTTAGATATTCAGATATAAGCATAGTTATAGAGATCCAGATATACCCACATAGACATCCAGATATATACGCATACAGGTAGGCCTATTCAGATACAAAAGAATGTATTAGACGCCTGGCCGTAGCAGCGGATGAAGGTTCAACATAATTACAGTGTGAAAGAAAAGCTCTACGTAAGTCAGTTGCACCCGTTGAACTCTTTCAATGACATTCTTCGAGCGGAAGAGAGCGCTCATGCGTATACGCATCCATTAATTGGATCGACTTAACTGATGTCAAAACACTCCGGTAATTAACGCACTGTATCGACCCTTTATTTAGCGCCTGTTAAGACAGCTGGGAAAATCACGTGTTATAAATCGATCTCAGTTTGTGTCCGATTTGCGTAGCTGAAGGTTACTTGGCCACGTCAGCGAAAGCACGCAAACACGTAGCGACTTCAGCGCTGCACATAAGAAGATAATAGTTTGCGACTCTTGGCATGCTCTCAACTAAAATAATCGTCACTAAATCATTCGAAGCAGAATTTTTTACATATTTTGCATTAATACCATTTAATCGTCGATCTTCATATCTGCGAGAATTGACCTTTAAATCAACCTAGATAAACTCGTTTTTAAAATTCATCTTCTTCATCAGGCTATATTAATATAGAGCTATTCTTTATAATTACATTTGCAACCTAATGGGCCTTTTGTTCTGCTTAGTAATATGTAGGAAGCCTCAGACATAATTCAAACGTCTAGGGTAATGATTAGTATTGGTATTAGTAACTTCTATCTCGCCTTTGTCTAGACGTGACAAGGTATCAACGGCTGGCACACCAAAACTAAGCCGTAAATAGGTCAAAATCCGTTAAGACAGACAGAGGCTGCCTATGAGTATGTTGGATAAACAATTTGAAAGATGTAAATTTTAAGTTGAAAAAACCACGTTGTGCTCTCTCTGGCATTGTTATACAATACAATACAATTGTATTCGATAATGCCTTCTTCAAAATTTCAGAACTGCACACACAACCGAACAACAGAACATCATTGGCACTGAGCAAATGAGAGTGAAACTCCGCCACTGATCGTATTTTGTCAGTACCAGTCCCAAGCCTGGATGAAGGAGGAGGGCGACGCTAATGATCTTTGTTATCACACAGTGTCGTTAAACTGAAATTACTACCCATTGTGCGCGAAGGACCTGCTCAAAGTCCTTACAAAGTGATCTTCTGAGTGCATGAAGGCTCGAACCCGTACTCTCCTCGTTACAGGTCAAGCGCACTTTCCATTCGGATATCGCAACAGACGTCAGTTAATGAAAACTGTCCGTGTTATCTTAGTTGAGTTCCTCTTCGTTTTGTACCTTCAGTGACCTCTAAGCTGAAATCCTGGCCGCCCCATCGCACCCAGGAGTGGCCGTTTAATCGTGGGCAGAGGTCAGGCACGGACGTATTATTGGAAGAACTGTAAATGTTGTCTCTCGTCGATTAACCTCAAGTAGCCTCTCCATCGCCTGACTAAAATACTCCAACGCCATCACGACAAAACCCTCTTCCTCCTTTCCCTTCTCCGCCACCGTTTATATCTCTTTTTCTTCCTCTTCATCTCCGCCTCCTTCCTCTTTCCCTTCCTATTCACTTTCTCTTTCTCCTCCGTCCGCTTACGTTTCTCCCTTTTCTTCTCTTTCTTTGTCGTATGTCCTCATTTTCATTATCCTCTCTCTTTCTCCTTCTCCTCCTTCCTTTCTCCTCTCCTCCTTCTTTTCTCCTTCTCTTCCTTCCTCCATTCACTCCTCTTCTCTGTCTGCCTCTCTCTGTCTCTATCTCTGTCTGTCTCTGTCTCTGTCTCTGTCTCTGTCTCTCTCTCTGTCTCTCTGTCTGTCTGTCTCTCTCTCTGCCTCTGCCTCTGCCTCTGCCGCTGTCTCTGTCTGTCCATCTCTCTGACTCTCTGCCTGTCTCTCTGTCTCTGTCTGTCTGTATGTATGTCTCTCGTCCTTCGTCTCTTCCTGTCTCATCCAGTTGTTCTCCTCCTTTTTCACCTCATATGACTTCCCTCGTAACTCAATTCTCAGGACATAGATCTCTATATCACAACATTCAGCTATAGCAGACACTACACTTCCATTGCATAGCACATTTCGGATAGTAATCCACAAATCAATCGCTTCCCTATCGATCTATCGATTGATTCCAAGCGCTTGAGCTCTTTCCTGCTTTTCATCCAGCGAACCAGTAGACCGATTTACGACTACGGGGCGGTGAGATGGCTGAATGGTAACACGCTGGGACGAAGTTTAGACGGATGCGAGTTCGATACCCGCTCGCATCATAAGATTGACTTAGTCTTCAACTCCCTGGGGGCAACTGTAAAGTGAGCAATAGGACAGAGGGCGCCTTGCAGGCTGCCATACAGTTAAATTCGACTTCTGTTAAACTTGCTATCATCAGTTACTACTATATCTTGTAATCTTACTGCGTACTAGTAATTTGATTTGATAAACGAACATTATAAGGACGACGATGATGACGACGACGACAATGATGACGACGACAATGATGACGACAACGACGATGATGACAGCAACGACAACGACGATTATGATGACAACGACAACGACAATGATGATGAAAACAACGACAACGACGATGATGATGATAACAACGACAACTATACGAAGACGACAACGCTTTCTATATTAACGGAGAATAAATTAGACATAATTCAGTCAGTGGGGAAGATAAGCGGTGCAGCTGCAACCACGGAATCTGTCACCTTAGAGGGTCATCTCAGATGGACGGACATTTACTTTACATTTACGAACGAACCGACAGATATATACACATGTATACATTAAAAGACAGACAGACGGATTAACCGACGTTCAAACGGACTTTGGAGGGACAAAGAGGGACGGATGAACGGATGGACGAACAGAAGGGCAGACGGACGGACGGACAAGAAGTACGTCGATGGATCGCTAGATCAATAGATCGATCATCGATATTGGTATACGACAGTTTAGGAAGTCTAGAGTCAATGCAACCAAACGATGTTAAACGGCGAAGTGGTAGAACCTTGGTGTGCGGGTAACAGGACGATTTAAGCAAGCATCTCTTTGAAGTGGCGAACAAGTGCTTGCGTTATGTCTGCATTTGGCTTTGATCGGCTTTTGTGACTTAAGGAAGTGGTTTGATCAACGAATGAGATTCGATGAGTTACGAGCAATTAACGACGCGATAACTGCGATTGCAAACGATTCCCCCAATGGCTGTACTTCCATGCTTTGCTGTCACAGGTAGCCAGTGCGTCGCCAGATGAAAGAGACCGACTAAATGCCATCACCAAAAATACACTAATTTAATTAATTGCGTTCTCCCCGCTCCTCTGGTCGGTCAGGGAATCGAACAGGGATCTCATTAGCATCAGCAGCTGTGACATAATGAAACGACGAATGACGAGGATTTTAGGGAGGAAGGGAAATCAGAGGAGGAGGAGGAGGAAGAGGAGGAGGAGAAGCAGGAAGAGAAGGAAGAGGAGCAGAGGGAGGAAGAGAAATCAGAGGAGGAAGAGGAGGAAGAGGAGGAGCAGGAGCAGGAAGAGAAGGAAGAGGAACAGGGGGAGGAAGAGAAATCAGAGGAGGACAAGGACGAGGAGGAGGAGCAGCAGTAGCAGGAGGAGGAAGAGAAATCAGAAAAGGAGGAGTAGGTGGAGGAAGAGAAATCAGAATAGGAGGAGGAGTAGGTGGAGGAAGATAAATCAGAGGAGGAGGAGGAGGAGGAACAGAAAGAGGAGGAAGATTTCGATCAGGAAGTAAGAGGAGGAAGTCGATTACGAGGAGGAGGAGAAGGAAGAGAAGTAGGAGAAGGGGAGTAAGAGGAGAAGGTCGATGTCGAAAAGGAGGAGGGAAAGAAATCGGATGAAAGAGGCAGCCGAGAGGTAGGACCATAGGACTGCAATTGAACGATTACTAGTGACTTGTCAGTTGCCTTTGGTTGCCTGGATTAGCCTGAGTGCGTCTGAGGACAGGATGGATTGCCAAGGCGCATGACATCTATGAGACGACGACGATGACGACGACGATGAAATCAGAAAGACATCATGACAGGAAGGTGCAGCTGCATTCACGGAATCTGTTGCCATGCAGACAGAGAAAGGCTAAGGAGATGACGAACAGGAAGAAGATTGAAAGAGGGAAGGAAGGAAGGAAGGGAAGGAACGAAGGAAGGAAGGAAGGAACGAAGGAAGGAAGGAAGGAAGGAAGGAAGGAACGAAGGAACGAAGGAAGGAAGGAAGGAAGGAAGGAAGGAAGGAAGGAAGGAAGGAAGGAAGGAAGGAAGGAAGGAAGGAAGGAAGGATGGAAGGAAGGAAGAAAGAAAGAAGGAAGCAAGGAAGGAAAGAAGGATGCCTGGATAATAATAATAATAATAATAATTATTATTATTATTATTATTATTATTATTATTATTATTATTATTATTGCAGTATTATTATTATTATAATTATTATAATGATAATTATAACATTTATTTATCATTATTTCTTTATGTGCTGAGGTAAAAAATGATCCCCAGGCTCTAAGAAACTATAGAACTGTGTTAAAGGTTTTCTTCCCCATCGTGGTGCTCAAAAGAACCCTGAAACCAACGGCGCTAAATCGCTGTGTGCATACCGACAAGCGTTGGAAGAGATAAGTCGTCTCACGGGGGTCGCCCGTTGCCTCCGTCATGCGGCGGCCCAGCTATTATTATATTAATTATTAATTATTATAATTATTATAAACACAAATTTATTTCTTCATAAAGCCAACAAACTCATGTACAGACTGATTAAAAGTACCGGTAACTGTTTTCAATATTTTTATAAGTCTTCGATCAGTCCTGGGCTACTGTTGTTGCAATCTGTGGTGCCTAAAACAGATAGAGAGTTTCCAATTAAATTTTGTAGGGCGACTGATAAGCGTTGTAGAAGGTGACTAGTCTCACGCTGGTCGCCTGTCGCTGCTGAGATCTTGCGTCCTAGTTCTTGAACAAACTGCAGTGATTCTGTATGCCAGCTTCCTGCAGTTTCGACTGCAACAGGGACGAAATGATGTGATTGTGTGATAGCAGCATACTTGTTTATCCGTTGTTGCGAGCTGCCTTTTCTGCTAATAATAATTATTATTATTATTAAAAAAAAAAAAATTGTCCGGAGACAGAAATAAATGAACATCTGGAACGGTTACGTCTCCTCCAAATCGGGCATAACAAACGTGCCCCGGAACGCGACGGCGTTGAAGCGCTGGATAATTGTTATTATCCTATGCTAACTATTATTATTATTATTATTATTATTATTATTATTTTTATTTTTATTTAATAATTATTTAATTGTTATGCATTTAATAAGCACGCGAGGTCAATAGATATGAATATGTATCTCAGGCATGAGACAGTTGTGAGTGAAGGCCTTGGCTGAGATTCCCTAAACAATAACCGTCTCATGGGACACTTGCGAACCTGCTGTAGTCTTGGCGTTGCAGATATAGGCTATCGCTCTAACCAATCTGCCAATGGTCTCGCTGGTCTCTCGTGCTGGGGCCGAGAAACGTGACGTGTAAAGGAAATTTAAAAAGAATCCGACTGTATTCAGAGAGAGAGAGACAGAGAGAGAAAGAGAGAGAGAGACAGACAGACACTGACAGACACAGACAGAGACAGGGACAGAGAGACAGACAGACAGATACAGAGACTAAGAGAGCAGCAAGGGAGAGACACTGAGAGTAAGAGAGAAACAGAGACAGACAGACAGAGACAGACAGAGACAGAGACAGAGACACAGAGAGAGAGAGACAGAGACAGGGACAGGGACAGGGACAGGGACAGGGACAGGGACAGGGACAGACAGGGACAGGGACAGGGACAGGGACAGAGACACAGAGAGCAGCAAGTGAAGATACTGAGAGTAAGAGAAGAACCGAATGATGCAGATAACCGTTATCGTCATAGTGCTGATAAAACCTATCGCAGAGATATTTTTTAAAGACAGGCGAACATGCTAAGATGACTTGCAGTACGAAGCAGAGGACAATCGAAGAGACAGGTCTACAGCGTTAAAATATGTAAACGACCCAACTAGCGACAAGACGAAGAGGGGAGAACGAGAGAAAGAGATAACGAGAGAAACTTATGTATAGACGGCGAGAAAGTGAACAAGGATTAATAGTGGTGGAAGAGATAGAGAAGATGGCCTTCAAGAGGCACAGTAGAACGAATATAAGGGAGTTAGAGAGAGTGAAGGAGTGCAGTGTATTTGTGTGTGTGTGTGTGTGTTGTGTGTGTCTCTCATCTCTGTCTCAGTCTCTGTGTCTCTGTCTCTGTCTCTCTCTGTCTCTGTCTCTCTGTCTCTGTCTCTCTGTCTCTGTCTCTGTCTCTCTCTCTCTCTCTCTCTCTCTCTCTCTCTCTCTCTCTCTCTCTCTCTCTCTCTCTCTCTCTCTCTCTGCTGTGTGAGTGAGAGCGAGAGAGCAGACAGACAGAGAGAGAGACATAGAGACAGAGACAGAGACAGAGACAGAGACAGAGACAGAGACAGAGACAGAGACAGAGACAGAGACAGAGACAGAGACAGAGACAGAGACAGAGACAGAGACAGAGACAGAGACAGAGACAGAGACAGAGACAGAGACAGAGACAGAGACAGAGACAGAGACAGAGACAGAGACAGAGACAGAGAGAGACAGAGACAGAGACAGAGACAGAGACAGAGAGAGACAGAGACAGAGACAGAGACAGAGACAGAGACAGAGACAGAGAGAGAGAGAGAGACAGAGACAGAGACAGAGACAGAAAGAGAGAGAGAGAGACAGAACAGAGAGAGAGAGAGAGAGAGAGACAGAGAGCAGGAGAGAGAGAGAGAGAGAGAGAGAGAGAGAGAGACAGACAGAGAGAGACAGAGAGAGAGAGAGAGAGAGAGAGAGAGAGAGAGAGACAGACAGAGAGAGAGAGACAGAGAGAGAGAGACAGAGAGAGAGAGAGAGAGAGAGAGAGAGAGAGAGAGAGAGAGAGAGAGAGAGAGAGAGAGAGAGAGAGAGAGAGAGAGAGAGAGAGAGAGAGAGAGAGAGAGAGAGAGACAGAGAGACAGAGAGAGAGAGAGAACAAAATACCAAAGTAACGTCGCAAGAGTATATCTCTTTCCATAAGTAGCCATACTGTCGACTCTCGGTTATTGTTCACTTACAGAGTTTTACCTGTTGTTTATGAAGTAAACGTCTATACATCTCTCTCTCTCTCTCTCTCTCTCTCTCTCTCCTCTCTCTCTCGCTGTTATTTATTCTTGTAACTTTGGAAGAGAATGTCTTTGTGTATTGCATTGTATCTATAAATTTATATAGCGCCTCTCACAGTGCGCACCAATCAGTGCGAGAGATCCAGAGAAAAGAAAGTGGTATTGAGACAACGAAAAGAGGCACTTGGCCCACCAGTTAATAAGGACGAACGATTCGAAGAGTGAGCTGATTCCATAGTGCAGGGCCAATGAACACAAAGACTCGTACTTTCGCCACAGCAGTCCTCGCTCGCGGGACAAAGAGATCATGCCGGTCAAGTGAGCGTAACGGTCGTAGAGAAGTGGCTGAGTTCGGCAGGAGGATGAGGATTGAGGTCACAAAGTGTGTGTGTGTGGGTGGGGTGTGCGCGCGTGTGTGTCTGCGTGCGTGTGCGTGTGTGTGCGTTGGTGTGCGTGTGTGTGTGTGCGTGTGTGTGTGTGTGTGTCGGTGTGTGTGTGTCGGTGTGTGTATGTGTGTGTATGTGTTTGTGTGTGCGTGTGTTGGCTATCAAGGGAGAATGATGGAGATACAGATAAAGAAAATGGAGAGAAAGATACGAGTAACAGAAGAAAGCTGCCTAATAATAATAATAATAATAATAATAATAATAATAATAATAATAATAATAATAATAATAATAATAATAATAATAATAATAATAATAATAAGAGACACACTTTGTGACCTCAATCCTCATCCTCCTGTCTGGAATGGCCTCGCCGTCTGGTTGTCGATCTCCCTCGAGTTCTGGATTTTCACAGATTTGTTTGGTTCACGGACCTTTGTCAGTTCTGAGCTTTTCGGTTCTTCACTAGTTATGTTTGGCGGTCGGCCAGCCCGAGTTTGATTGGGTTTGGGTTTGATTTGGTTAGGTTTTTCGGTCGATTTTGTTCATTTTCTTGCTCGATAAGCTGAACTATGGGCGACTTTCCGCCTGCCGTTAGGCATTAAGGGGCAGCTATTTATAGCTACGGTGTTACAGCACGTCTACTATCGTTTGTTTACCTTTTCACGCGGGTTTTACCTGCTGGTTTTACCTGCTGTGTCACAGTTTGGCTCTCACCTGACCGCTATCAGTTTCCGCATTGCACCATCTCTTTTATGTTGGATTGTTAAAATGCCTCTTCTTTTCTAGTCGTTCACCTGCATTCACTTCCCACACTTACTCCTAAGTTTTAAGAGACAACTAGTAGATAACCTCCCAAGGGGAGTTTGGAGCAGCCAGGCTCATTGGGCCATGCCCAAATAGCTATGCCTTTGCAGGTTAAGGCAACCAAAGCCAGCGGAATTTGTAGCCATTGTCTCTCTTCTAGACAACTGCACCTGAGAGATGGTAGGGTTCATTTGCATGGCCCCAGGGGTAGCCCTTGCCCGGGTTCAAATCTCCCACCTTTGGGTCCGGGTAGTGGACCGGGGACGGCCGCGACCCCCGATATGCCTGATGTCTTCGTCGACGCCTTGGACACGCTGACGCCCGCACCGGCGCTCCCGGAGTTGCCAGAGTCCAGCATCGCTGATGGCCTCGCTGGGCCCTCCTCCCAATTGGAGCCCGGTACCCAGGCACAAACTTTTCCACACCCGGTTTGCCAAGGGCCCATTCTTAAACACATCTGCAAGGGAGCGCGGGCATCATGCTCCCAGGCCCTGGTTTCGGCCCTTCGGGACATATGTGCCACACCGGGGTCCTTTGACAATTGGAGGGCGCTGTTGGGCTTTGCGCCCTTCATTTTGGCTAAGCCCCCGAGAGCGGGCCACAGGCGCAGTTTGGCTAACATCATCAAGGGCCGTGTCGAGACATGGGTGAGGGACCCGGCGGGGTGCGGCACGGACCAACCATCGGGGTCCACCCCTGAGGTTCGCCCACGTCGATCGGACGCCCTAATAACCGCTGTCAATTCTAAACTGGAGGACGGTAACATCCGGGCTGCGGTTCGCATTTTGTGCGAACAAAGCGTCCCCGCAGTCCCTAACGCCCACAACTCGGACATCTTACGTGAAAGACATCCGGTGGATCCTTGCCCCTCCAAGCTGTCCGAGCTTCCTGATCCGGCCTCCACGAACCCGCTTCAGATAACTGAGGCAGAGGTGGTCGAGGCAATCCGCTCCTTCCCTGCCGGTTCCGCGGGGGGACCCGATGGATTTAGGCCCAGCCACCTGCTCGATCTCTTGGGTCACAGAGAGACCGCCCCTGCCCTGATTGCGGCATTGACAGATTTCTCCAACCTCCTTCTAAGAGGAGGTTGCCCTCAGGGGGTTAGGGCGATCCTTTTTGGAGGAAATCTGATTGCTCTTACTAAGGATGGCGGGGGCCTGAGGCCCATAGCCGTGGGGTATGTTTGGCGAAGGCTGGTCGCTAAATGCGCCAACAAATTTGCCCTGGCGAGGCTCTCGGGCTTATTCGCCCCGCTCCAGCTGGGTATAGGTGTTCCAGGGGGATGCGAAGCTGCCATCCACTCTACCAGACGCTTTGTAGCGGGCATGCCGCACGATCATGTGGTTGTTAAGCTTGACTTTGCCAATGCATTTAACAGCCTGCGACGCGACACAATGCTGGAATCACTCTTCACAACAATACCGGAACTTTACCAGTTCGTCCATCAATGCTACGCAGCCCCCTCAGTCCTCAAATTTGGCCAGCATGTGGTGTCGTCCCAGATGGGTCCCCAACAGGGTGACCCCCTTGGCCCTCTTCTCTTCTGTCTCCCTCTCCAACCTGCTTTGCAGTCACTTAAATCTGACCTCCGCATTGGTTTTCTAGATGACCTTACACTGGGAGGTGATCCATCGGCGGTGGCGCAGGATATCCAATACATATCCACTCTGGAGACTTCTTTGGGCCTGCGTCTGAACCGCCAGAAATGCGAAATCCTTATGTCGGAGGCCGCACACTCACTGGATCCTCGCTGGTCAGACTTTAGCCGGCGGGACCCTGACTCACTCACTCTGCTCGGGGCGCCACTCTTTAGAGGGGCAGCGCTTGATGCCTCTCTTTCCCAACACTGTAACGACCTACAAAGGGCCTTTACAAAACTCGGCCAGCTTCCTTCCCAGAACGCCCTCACTCTTCTTAGGTCCTCCTTCGGCTCCTCGAAGTTAGGTTACCTACTTCGTTGTTCCCCGTGCGCTGACCATCGGGCCCTGCAATCGCTTGACTCGATCATGCGTACCGGGCTTGAACTTATAGTCAACACCTCGTTTAATGACATCCAATGGCTACAGGCAACGCTGCCGGTGAGAGATGGCGGCCTTGGTCTTCGTAGGGTTGTTTCGCTTGCTTCTTCTGCCTATTTGGCTTCAGCTGCAGCAACTCTCGAGCTCCAAATGGCCATCCTCGGCGGCAGCGCATTGGTACCCGATGTCGTCTTTGACGACCTGCTTTTGTCGCGCCAACAAACATTGCCCACTGTCATGTCACCGCTACCCACTAGGCAAAACATCTGGGATCGTCCGCTGATCGAGATGGATAAGACCAGAATCCATCTCTGGCCGGGATACGATAACCCGGTCGACCAGGCCAGGCTGACCGCCATCTGCAGCCCCCATTCAGGCGACTGGCTGGCGGCACTCCCGATTCCATCATGTGGACTCACCCTGGATAACGAGGCCGTTCGCATTGCGGTTGGCCTTCGTTTGGGACTTGACATCTGCAGCCCCCACACCTGCCGATGCGGAGCCCTGGTTGGTGCTAACGGACACCACGGCTTCGTTTGCAAGCAGGCATGTGGACGCTCCCTGCGCCACTTTACCATCAACGATATCATCTGGCGCGCCCTATCGAGGGCCGATGTCCCCTGCACCAAGGAACCGGTCGGCCTGTTTAGGTCGGACGGTAAACGTCCGGATGGCGCCACTTTAATCCCCTGGTCGGAGGGTAGATACTTGGCATGGGACGCCACGGTGGTCCACTCGTGCGCACTCTCGTATGTCACCCACCCCGCCGGGTCCAGGGGGCCCGCCTCAGCACAGGCGGCTGAACGCAAAGACCTAAAATATCAGGGACTGCCTCCGA
>JACEVL010000141.1:148149-260649 GCA_020284085.1 Aporrectodea caliginosa
CTACACCTACCATTACTACTAATGCCACCACTACTGCCACCACCCCACCACCACCACTAGGCTACTACTGCTACTACTGCTACTTCTACTACTACTAGTAACTGCTGCTGCTACTACTACTATTGCTACTACTCCTACTACTAAAAGTGCCATGGTTTCGCCCGTTCTGTGACCTATTAGCAAAGCACTCGGGGTTTTTTCACCGGTAATTACACATGACATGTTCCCATTATACTGTCGCTTTTCATTTATTCAGAAACGTTAGCTACAACATTGACAGTGTTGTTATCAAGTCTATAAAAGCAATCACAGTCAACGCGGGTGACACGTCGCTGTGACATGTTATGCACACCAGGATAATAATTTAATTCTCTCTCTAAATAATTAATTAATCAACGGAAGAAGCTTCTGTCCTTAGCTGTCATTATATTTTTGTCAGATTTGATATATTTTTGATTTTTGCCATTACTATTGTCATTATTATTTTAATTATTATTACTGTTATTTTTATTATTACTACAACTATAGTACTAACACCACTGATATATCAAATAGTAGGCTACTATTACTACAACTACACCTACCATTACCACTAATGTCACCACTACTGCCACCACCCCACCACCACTACTACTACTACTGCTACTTCTGCTACAGTGCTACTTCTACTACTACTGCTGCTGCTGCTGCTGCTGTTGCTACTACTACTATTACTACTACTACCACCACTACTACTACCACCAACACTACCACTATTACTATAAATACCATTACTTTGTTTACCCGTGGTAAGTGTAATCCCTCAGGATAAAATTTTCTCAGAGTCAGCAGATGACATCTGGAACGGCTACATTTCATCCGATCCTGGCAAAAGGGGGAAGACACCGATAAACAACAGCGCCAAAGTATTGAATTATTTCTGAGAGGCGTTGAAACAGATGGTTCTTTTCTCTCGCATCCCGGAAATGCGAGATAGGTTGCGACCCAAAATCCGTGACGAACGTTAGACCAGTGCTATTTATGGCAAAGTGCTGCTTTTGTATGCGGATATGTATGTATTTTTATAGTTTTTTATGTATTTGTGTATGTATGTATGTATGTATGCATGTATGCATGTATGTATGTATGTATGTATGTATGTATGCATATATGTATGTATGCATGTATGCCTGTGTGTATGTATCTATGTATGTATGTATCTATGTGGACATTTACTGCAGCCCCTTTTAAGTGCCACATAAGTGCTGCCTACGCCAAATTAAATGCTGTAAAAGTCATTAAGAACAAAAATTCAATCAATAATTATTTATTATTATTTTTTACCCGATTATTATTATTATTATTATTATTATTATTATTATTATTATTATTATTATTATCATCATCATCATCATCATCATCATCATCATCATCATCATCATTATTATTATTATTATTATTATGGGCGGTACTGATTAAAAAAATTAATCGATTAATCCCAAAAATTTAACTTAGATTTATCGATTAAATTCAATTAATTGATTTATAATAGGGCAAGAAAGCCACCAGGTCGTTTCTGTCTCTAGTATTTTGATAGCGTTCTGGAATAAATATTATGTTAATTGCAGATTATTCTGGTCCCTAGAATATGGGCGTTGGTACCACGACCCAGACAGTAAAGACCGTGAGACTAATATTAAATCTTCATTGCAATAAACATTTCGCTTACGATGGTTTAAACACATCGCTGACGTATCACCTTCAGCATGTGGAATGACTGGCGTTTTTGTAGAGAATGGTACCTGTTAAGTAAAACGTGAAAACTGTTTAAAATGTAGTCACTGAGTCAGTTGCTACTTTTTTCTATAAAAAATTTCAAATCATTCCACATGCTGAAGGTGATACATCAGCGATGTGTTTTAACCGTCGTAAGCGAACTGTTTATTGCAATGAAGACCGTTAATTTTAGTCTCACGGTCTCTACTGTCTGGGTCGTGGCAGACTCGCCCATATTCCCAGGGACCAGATTAATCTGCAATTAACATCGCTATATTTATTTCAGAATGCTATCAAAATACTAGAGACAGAAGCGATCTGGTTAGGCTTTCTTGTCCTAATATAAGTCCAGTCATTGCTTCAAAACCTCATACAATGGAAATCTCAGAGAGAAACTCAAAATTACAAGTTAGCATTTAAATTTAATACACGGCATCTTACAAAGGTTCGAGCAATTGTTGTTATAAATTATTAATCAGTGACTCCTGTATGGTCATGGGCGTCCGGAGAGGGCAAGGGGGCATCTGCCCCTGGAGTTTGCACATAATATTTTAAAATATCTACTTATCATCTTAGGTTTTGACAATGAATGGCTATGATTTGTCCACAGTTTTATATTTGATCCAAACTAGTCAAGATAACCAGAAAAATTAAAGATATATTAAAACATTGAAACTTTTAACAGTTTTTTTGTTTGAAATAAACGTTCAGATACAGCTGAAAACGGATCCCAGAACGCTGAAAACAGGCTCCATATCATGTCAAATGCTTCCAAAGCGCTGACGGCTGTTGGGATCCGCGCCAGACTCCCTAATCGCGGGAGCGAGCGCTGGGGTGACGTGATAGATTGCTTTCGGCACCCTTGCAGTCCCTCGTGCCAACAACTCAAAACTTTGCCCCTTAAAAATCCCTCCCGCCCCCTTAACAAAATTCTTGCGGACAATGCGCCGGTGTCTAATGTACAAGGTATATACCGATGGCGCGCCAAAGTCAAGCCGTAATCAGGTCAACATCTAGAAGATCAGTTCGTTGAAAAAAAGAGACGGCGTTTCGTGGATAAGCAGCAATTAATGCCGCGTTCCACTGGAGCTCAAAATCTATTGCATGCTGAGCAGCGCGACTGGCGGCTCTCAGACTCTGCGCTTTAACAAAACGCCCTTCGTCTCTATAGGTTCTTTTGCGTTCGCTTTCGGTACGACATGCAAATTCATCTTTGTTGTTTGTTTAGCATTCTCTGTAATGAGCCTGACACGCCTGTACGAAGCAGTGCAGTGCAATTTATATAGCGCCGTGCATTGAGTCACGAAGAGATAACCAATTGTCACGAGTATATTCTGTTTGAGAAACAAGTGGCTTATGCTTTTCGTGAGTAAAATGGTCGCTTAGCGGTTTATTTGTTGGCACAACGCAAGCATGAACAATATCATGAACTAGCTCCGAGAGGCAGCCATGGGTATGAAGTGTTAACGACTTAATTTCCTTGGTCTCGGCATATGAGGGCGGATGGCCAGTCCTCTTCGCCGATGTCTTATCTTCCCTCAAGCCATTGTACTCATTTCACAGCTGAGTAGTGGGCACTAGGGGGCGCAGATGGAGCAGAACTCTCGAGACATCTTCTGTCGTTGGAGGAATTGAACTCCAAACCTCTTCGTTGACATTTGAACACTCTGCAAAGAGCCTACGACTGGATAAACGGACAAATTTAATGGTTTATGTCGGCTGCCGGATTGATTCTTCCTTTGTTTGTGTCTGACTGTATGCCTGTCTTTCAGTATCTGTCGATGTGTCTGTTTCAGTCTAAGTCAGTCTCCGTCTGATTCTGTGCCATTATCTGTATCTGTGTCGCCACTTCTCTCTCTCTCTCTCTCGCTCTCTCTCACTCTCTGTCTGTTTGTGTGTCTGTGTCGATCTGTGTCTGCTGTTGTCGTCTCTATGTCTGTATCTGTTAAGTACCTCCGATTCTGTCTGTCATTGTCTCTGTGGCTGTGTTTCCATCTCTGCCTCTGTCTGTCTCTCTCTCTCTGCCTGTCTCTATGTCTCTCTTTGTTTAGCTGCCTCTGTCTCTATCTGCCTCTGTATTTGTGCCTCTGCGTTTCTCTGTGCCTCTGCGTTTCTCTCCCCCTCCGATCTTCTGATCGTCGATGCATAATTCCATTCTTTATCGTCATCGTTCTTCTTCTGTCCTGCCTTATTACGCAACATCCATCAGGTCACCGTTCGCTCTCCTGTCTCCGCATCCGTCTGCCTGTCCGTCTGCCTGTCCGCGTGGCTACGCGTGCACGTGCGATCGAGTGAGAGTGTATTTACATATTGTACGAAGCTCGGATGCATTTGGGGGCGTCGTCTGCGAGGACGATTACCAAACATCGTAGACAATTATTTGGTCTTGTAAGGGCGCCAGTGGCTGCCTGGCTGATGCTGCTGATGCTGGTTGGGCGATCGGGGTCTTGAGATCGATGCCCCTACACCCTTCAGATGATCCCACCCTATATGGATGCATATACTCGATACTCGAGACTCACACACACACCACGCACACGCACACATACGGACGGATATATGTGTGTGCGCGTGTATATATATATATATATTGTATATATATATATATATATATATATATATATATATGTGTTTCAACAGGCTATCGTCATTAGCGAGTCATGCCGATCAGCGCTTATCTTCCTAAGCCTTTATATGCTCCTAAGCACCTGGCTGTGTGTCTGTCATCCCACTGTATGATGTTCAAAAACATTTACTAGGGAGGCCTAAATCAGGACAAACAAAACTAAATTCATCTACCTGACCTAGCAAGACTCTCTAAGCCTAATTTGGTTTCACTCTAATTGACTCTCGTAGAAGAATCTTGTAACTAGCTGCGTCATGACAGCCACAGTTCACCAATAAACGAATATACAATACAATAATATAACTCTCTGTCCCTATGTATGAGACGAGTATCCACAGCTTTAGTCCGTCAGGAACCGCGCCGGCCGAATCGTCGCTAACGTGTCAAAATTCTCGCATGTTTCTATTTACATACGAGAAACGCTCCGCTGGCTTCCAGTCCTAAGTTCAAGATCCTCCCAGTGGGATGGGCTTCGACAGTCGGTCCGGCTCCAGAATACATTATAGAGCTATGCGGTCTTATCCTCTGCGTTCCTATAGATACATTCAGGAGCACGTGGGGACTTGATGGTCCCGCGCCCACGCAGGACTCTGTGGGTACATCGCGTTTTCCCGTGCTTGGGACCATCCTTCTCGAACAAGTCTTCAATTGAATATATACAGACTATTTTGCTAAAGACAGCACCAGTGATGTTTTACTTCTGAAAACAATTCCTAATTCAGTTTTAATTCAGTTCTGTGTTCTTGAATTTTACTTTTAATTCTAATTTTACTTCACAAATAATTTTACTTATCGTTCCTATAGTTTAGTTCTCAAGTAATTTTAGTTCTTATTTTAGTTTTCCAAATAATTATTAATTTCAGTGCAGTAAAAAGTATTTTGACATTAGGAGCTACATGTTTTTGTTCAATCTCAAGCACACTTTTTCCACAGATTTTTAATGCGATTTCTTCGTCCTTCAGTCAAGATTCCACGTAGACCTACAAAAAAATTCTTTCCACAAAGGCTGTGAGGCTCGAGCTGACAGAAGATCCTCTATTGTGCAATTTTGCCGAACGAAGCAAGTGTAGCAAATGAGCAAATACATTGCTTGTATTTTCCCAGCAAGTGCTGTTCCACAAATTCCGTCTTTTTTACGATGTGGTACAGTGGTAGGCCTACTTGGCATGTAGATCTGCCTGTAGCTTCGTCAATATGGAAAGACTCCAAACCGGGCTCTATCGCTTCCTTTCGGCCAACATTCTCGATAAATTATCAATTTAGATATTTTACGATCAAACCCAAAATAAAACGGTGTATACAACTGAGGTTGGTATGCATGTGGGACAATAATTATCAGACAACAGAGAACACAGATAGATATTACATCGAGAATGGTATGCACAGTAGGGTGGAGTGAAAAAATGAAGTTAACTACTAGTATCCATACACAAGTTTTGCACCCCCTGCCAATTGAAGATTCTCAAAAAAATATTTTCCTATAACTTTCACTCCACCCTAATGCACAGTGCCTTCATCTCAGTCGGAGTTTTCCAATGGATTATGTGTTTCGATTGCGTGCGATTCTACTCGCCTTCATCTCAACTTAAGCACCACAAGAATTAAAATGATTTCAGTTCTGAAAATAATTCCTAATGTCGTTCATAATTTTGGTTCAGCAAATAATTCATAATTTAATTCTTAATTTCGTTTTTCAAAAAATAATTTCGTTTCTGAAGCTAAAATAATTCCTACTTTTATTCTAGTTTTCGGTAACGAAATCATTTATTTCTACTTCTAATTTTAGTTTTCGTTAACGAAAATATCACCGGATAGCACAGGAAAGAGTTTTATACTATCTTGAGTCGCACCTTTGGACCTGTTAGGTATCTATGTATATGTTTGTGAGGTTCGTAAAAGGCGGTGCATAAATGGCCAGCTACATGCACACCAAAGCTCCTTGTCTCAGTCTCTGTTTCTTTTGTGTCTCTTTATCATTATAACTATCTCGGCCTGACGTTGTCATCGCTCTCTTACTCTCACTCTCTCGCTGTATCTATGTCTGTCTGTCTGTCTGTCTGTCTGTCTGTCTGTCTGTCTATCTATCTATCTATCTATCTATCTATCTATCTATCTATCTATCGATCCATCTATCTATCTATCTATCCATCCATCCATCCATCCATCTATCTATCTATCTATCTATCTATCTATCTATCTATCTATCTATCTATCTATCTATCTATCTATCTATCTATCTATCTATCTATCTATCTATCTATCTATCTATCTATCTATCTATCTATCTATCTATCTATCTATCTATCTATCTATCTATCTATCTATCTATCTTACTATCTATCTATCTATCTATCTATCCATCCATCCATCCATCCATCCATCCATCCATCCTTCCATCCATCCATCCATACACATCCATCCATCCATCCATCCATCCATCCATCCATCCATCCATCCATCCATCCATCCATCCATCTATCTATCCATCCTTCTATCCATCCATCCATCCATCCATCCATCCATTTATCCATCCATTCTTCCATCCATACAATCCATCCATCCATCCTTCCATCAATCCATCCGTCTGTCTGTCTAAAAACCTAGCTGTCTGTCTGTTCGTCCGTCTGTCCGTCTGTCTGTCTGTCTGTCCGTCTGTCCGTCTGTCTGTCCGTCTGTCTATCTATCTATAGCCCATGACCGAGTCTGCCGACGGTCTCATGAGAAAAACATTCATAGCCAGGATACTTTATGGACCATAATTTCTATTGTTGTCAACAAGCAATAATATTATTATTGTAGAAGATAACGTGTTGATGTAAACCAAAATGCGGTTTGCAATTGGTTAATTAAAGAATATTATATCTATCTATCTATCTATCTATCTATCTATCTATCTATCTATCTATCTATCTATCTATCTATCTATCTATCTATCTATCTATCTATCTATCTATCTATCTATCTATCTATCTATCTATCTATCTATCTATCTATCTATCTATCTATCTATCTATCTATCTATCTATCTATCTATCTATCTATCTATCTATCTATCTATCTATCTATCTATCTATCTATCTATCTATCTATCTATCTATCTATCTATCTATCTATCTATCTATCTATCTATCTATCTATCTATCTATCTATCTATCTATCTATCTATCGGTCTGTCTGTCTGTCTGTCAGTCAGTCAATCAGTCCATCCATTCATCCATCCATCCATCTATCTATCTATCTATCTATCTATCTATCTATCTATCTATCTATCTATCTATCTATCTATCTATCTATCTATCTATCTATCTAATCTAATCTAATCTAATCTACATCGTATACCTACATGTACCTACCTACCTACATATCTATCTAACAATCTATCTCTCCGCAGTTGTTCTTGCTTTCTTTTTCTCTGCATCTGCATCTCTTTCTCTCCCCTCCTCTCCTTTCTCTGATTCCTCTCTAAACTCGAGACCACAGGTGTAATAAACATCTCATGACATCCTGACGTCATATCGGGATCTGAGACGGCACTCGAATTACGGAACTGTTGTTTGAAGGATGTTCATTCTCTTCATCTTCCCTCCTTCCGATGTTCGAAGCCCTATATCATGACATCTACAGCTTACGTTATCGCCGTATATTTTCCATCATCACAGAGATGATCTAAGCGTTCGCATAACACGGCAGTGACGGAGATGTTTCCCAGCGCACAGCCTTGGATTTTTCCTACTTCCTTTTACCATGTCTGTTACCTTCTGCACGTGCACCAACATTCCAAAGTTTCTTCTATAAGCAATCTGATTAAGATCGGAAAATTTATACAGAGCTTGTGAGGGAACTTCTCTAAGCTGTTGTAGATTACGGATGACTTTCTAATTGATCTATAAATGGAACCTATGCAGCTTCTATTTACGAATACATATACGCGTATAGCAATATACATGCATATAAATATATGCTGTTAAGATATTACGATATATGCATATAGCGCTCTATGTATAACGTTCTATATATAATGACTCAGCATCAATTAATGGCGACTGATACTTAGTCAATATCCCCCACCCAGTGCAGTAAAAATTACTTTGTTGACGACCCTTAGAAAGTTCTCAGGTGTACAGTAATATCAAATAAGGTGCAGTAAATACAGGCAGATCAAAATCGTTGTACTTATTAATTTATGTTTTTATTCGAAGTGTTTATTCAAGGTAATCTAACCTACTATATAGCCCATCTGAGATGGGTAACTAATCGATTAGATTCTAATCGATTAGATTATATAATCGATTATATTCTAATCGATTAGATTCTAATCGATTAGATTCTAATCGATTATACAAAACTATGTTGTTGGTTACCAAGATAATGTACTGCAACATTCCTGTGACTCATATATACAGTGTGGTTGACAGTTGACTGTTGATCGATCTTGCAATAAACGTAGAATAGTCTACCATTAAATATCTTCCCACACATTAACCTGCCTTCCTTGGACGCATTACCCTCTTCCCGCCGCTCGTCTGCTGGTAACTAACGTCTGCCTGGCTACTTTGCATCACAAAGAATGTTGTTACGGCGGCGAATTGTCGGGATGCAAGTAGTCATCGACTGCATTTACTTTAACAATCGCCTATTGTTTACCACACCATCTCCACTGATGACTCCGAAGTACCTTCTGCATGGTACCATCCGGTCCGATGCAGGTTTTAACATAAACCAGTTTTCAACGCCCTTCCAGGTGTCTTAAATGCCGATGTGTCTTTCGGCAGAACAGAGAGGGAAACGCACCCTCTCCAAGAAGAGCTATGGGATTCGCTGTACATGTCATAACTTTGCGAAAAGAACACTTATGTAAGAAAGAGAACGGTTATAATCGAGGATTTCTTTTGTCAAGTCCATAAAATCCGTGCAAACAGATTATATTTGGGCGCATCATCCATCTCAATGTTAGGCAATTAAGGTGGATTTCATGTGTCTATGGAGTATGGACCGCACCAAGACCTCGTAAAGCGGCCGTTAAGCGCTATTATTATATACACTTGTCCGCATTTGTTTTGAAACTTCGGATACAAATAGGAAACCAATAGCATAGATTGTCTGAGAACAACTGCTCAAAGAAGCGTTAAGGAATTAATCTATTACTTAATCTTATCTTGTCTTATACCTTACACACACATACATGTACATTATACATTACGTACATGCTTACGTATATGAACGAACGTATACTACAACGTCGTGCATACGCGTACAGATTCTACGTATATAGCCTACTGTTTGATTGATATCTCTCTAATGATTGTTAGATAGTAGTTAGTCTTGTGTTGGATATCTTTGTATCTGCATACGTATGTCTTAGTGCTCTTGGATATCGTTGTTAGAAGGAGTGTTCATCATGGATTAGGCTACACGTTTTGGTTAGATCTCTAGCAGTCATGTTTCAGCCCTCTTGTGATGAATAAGTTTATATTTGGTTAAGATTAGCTGAGCTTGGTTTTGTTGGTTGGTCTGGTGTGACCGTTTTATAGTATATGAGAAAAACTAAGTAGGCCCTATCGTTTGTACAAAGAACCGAAACAGGTTGCGTCTTTTGATCTTAAAGTAGTTAAGTTTTCGGTGAAGACGTGTGAACGTTGCCGAAGTGAAGTAGTTTAAGTTGTTGTCGAGTGTTCGACCGTCTTGTTGTTGTTGAAGACGACGTTTAGACGTCTGGTTTATACGGTCATGTGTTTTTCTGTTTATTTAACAAAGTACGTTTGATCACACCTCTAGGGAGTCTTTCTAGTATCCTGGATATATTTTAGTTTAGACATCTAACACTACATACGTATACAACTATACATACATGTATATACATACACATATACATACATACATACATACATACACCATAACCAACATACATTGAACCCTTCGTACGACAGACATACATACATAGGGCCTACATACATACAAGTATTACATACATAAGCATACATACATACATACATACAGGGAAGAAATACATACATACATACATACAGGGACCATACATCCATACATGCATGCATACACACATTCATACCTTTATTACCGTGCATACATACAAACATACATACATACTATGCATACAAACATACATACAAACAAACATACATACAGTACATACATACATACATGCATACATGCATACATACTTACATACATTAACTAATACATACAAACATACATACATTCAGTTATACTACATACATACATACATACATAGCAAATACCTATATACATTTACGTGGTAACGTATGTGCATAAGAATAAATACATGTGCCTATATAAAATTCCGTCATCACGCCATAGACTTGTGTACCATAGAACTGCTGACAGAATCCAGATATATATGATTCCTATCATAAGTTTCCAATCAGAAAGTATCCCGTATGGTCCATATAGATCGGACCATGTACATTGGTCTTGGTCTGCACAGTCGTGTTGCTTGTTTAAGTAGGTGGGATTGGGTCAGAGAGCTAAGGCGGATTTATCCTGCTCGGTAGGACGCTTGTCTCTGGCCCTTTGATTAGCCGGGTAATCGAGCTTGATTTGCTGCCTCAGAATGTCAACGAAGGAATCTCTCCAAAGACCAGAACGACTGAAGAAAATCAGTAAAAGGGACGAATAAAGAAGTCAGGCAAAGGAACTGGAGATGGTGGGGGAGAGGAGGAACTGATCTATGGAAGCGAAGGAATCAAGGCGGATACGGATTAATGGAGCCACAGGCGCAGAAAAGGCAAGCAACGGGAGGAAGGGACTGACTTCTGGTAATACAGAGAGAGAGAGAGAGACAGAGAGACTGAGGCAGAGAGAGACATACGGAAAAAAGAGACATATAGAGACAGAGAGATACCGGCGATACAGAGAGACAGAGATAGACAGGCAGACAGAAAGATAGAGAGACAGAGACAGAGAGCCAGAGAGATAACAGAGAGATAGAGAGAGAGACAGAGAGACAGACAGAGACAAAGACAGAGACAGAGAGACACAGAGAGAGACAGAGACACAGAAGACAGACAGAGAGTGATAGAGAGAGAGACAGACAGAGAGAGAGAGAGACAGAGAGAGAGATGAGAGAGAGAGGGGAGAGACACAGAGAGACAGTCAGAGAGAGATATTGGAGAGAGACAGACAGAGACAGACAGAGAGACAGAGGAGAGAGAGAGACAGAGAGACAGAGAGAGAGACAGACAGACAGACAGAGACAGAGTGAGAGAGAAAGTCAGAGGAAAGAACTGACTCATGCTAAGACAAAGAGGCCGAAGAACAGGAACGCGGAAACGAAGAAGGAAGAGAGGAAATTGAGAGACAGACAGAGGAAATACGAAAATGGAGGAGCCAGACAAACAGGAGGAGGAAGAGGAGGAGGAGGAGGGATAGACACCGCGGAGACGGAGAGAAATGGATACGAAGAGGGAAGAATGCGTTGTCCGGGGCTGGAGAGGGAGCAGCTTAATCGTCTGGAGAGCCCGTATCATCGACTTTATGGGCTGAAGACGGTCGTCAGGTGGAAAACATCGTCACAGCGACGGGAAAAAACAGACACGAAGCCATAAACAAAGGCTCTTTGATCTCTCGATACGCAAACAGCTCAACTACGAACGGATACGATCTTATCTTTTCATCTTCTGCCTCCTTCATGTGTCTGTATAATCTATGTATCTAATCTGATCTAGCTTTGTCTGAAGGGTCCGAGGAATGTATGTTATATCCATATAATTATATCCTTATAGCACACGTATATATCATGTAAAGTGTATATGTATGTATGTATGTATTTTGTATGTATATGTGTGCGTATACCACGAATATGCATGGGGTGTAATATTCGTGTAGTATCCATAAAGCATTATTATCATTTTATTTAATCTTGGGTTATGGGAACGCAACCTGCATACTAAACATAATAGCCATACACACATACACACACAGACACACACACACATACACTTATTATATTTAATATGCAGGCCTATATAACTATATATTTAGTGCAGTGTGATGTGATGTATATGATCAAGCAGTTACTGAAGCGGCTGGGTTTTGTAGGGCCTCTCATGAGTTTCGTGTAAATCAATCTTAAGGATAAAAAATCCATTAAATGCAATGCAACGAAGTAAGAGCACGTTCGCGTTAGGGTTCACAACCTCTTTTAAGAAGCTGTTACTTATACTTTTACTTATTTATTTTTACTTATTTTATTTTGTACTTATTTTATTTTTACCTGATGAATGACTGGATGATCTGCGGTTGGCTGTTGTTGTTTGGTGGATGGATAGATGGATGGATTGGTGGGTTGATGGATGGAGCCTCGGTTTACTTTCGATCTTTGGGCCGGGTTTAGATGTTCAGGTAGGGCTTCGACGGACCGATGTATGGGTCGATGAATGGACGGTCGGATGGACGCAGAGATTGATGGATGGATGATGGATGGGGTGGAGTGGTTGGCGGAGTGAATAGATGAATTAATGAATGACTTTATGAGAATTAGGCTTGTAGAGTAGCAGTTGATGGAGTAGTACTCCGGCATTTTGGGGGCCCGATAGCGCATTGGATAACACACTGGCATAGAGAGCGAGAGGTACCGAGTTCGAGAGTTCCGTAGGCGGACATGCTTTGTAGGCTGCTATTAGCGCCGTGTATTTGCAGGCTGTCTGTTCTGTTAATAGTTAAGATTTACATGTATGTCTTCTGTCATTTGTGTTCTTGTGAATTGTTTCAATTGCATTACTGTACACTGTAACCGGTTGCGGTTTGTCAACCGGATTGTTTCAATAAAAAGAATATTATTATTTATTAATTTTTACTTATTTATTTTTACACCATCGTCATCGTCATCTTTATTGTTATTGCGTGACACTTATCTCGTGGTCATGCGAAAGATGACTCACTTGGGAATGGGTTTGTGTCTTGAACGCATTTTGCAATATCACATCTGGCAGCAACATCAACCGGAGCAGGTGAGGCCGCAAACCGGGCAGCCGACGCCAAAAGATCGAAATACGCCACAATCCCGGAAAAACACATGCTTTTGTGGCGGTACCACGGGAGTCCAGCGGTGCTTGGAGTTCAGAAGGATTGGATTTTGTGTTGGAGCTAGGACGAAGGTTGACCGATGCAACCCATGACACACTCGAGACAAGTTACCTATTACGAAGACTCTCTGCTGTCCAACACGGGAACGCCATCTGCTTTTCTTCGACATTACCATGCTAATTCGTTTGATGTGACATGATAATAATTAAAACAACAACAACAACAAGAAGTCTTTCCAGTTCCTTTCCATCTCTATGCAGACTGCATAATGCAGTGCTATAATGCCTTAGCATTTCGTGGCACGTTCACTGATGTTACAGAGTACGAATCTTAATTTCCACATAGGGACTTCCTCCCACAACAGCTCCTAGAATAATTTTTGACTTTTTTAACCAGTGCTGACTGATAACACTTACCTAGGATTAAAAAATATCAAATAATTTTTATTCCTGGTATCTCGGGTGAAGGCAGCCATCAATCAGCAGCGGGTGCATCTGTTTTAGGACCCATTAGACGGTCGCCATCATAGAACGAACCTCTGACAAACAGCGGCGCCGTGCGTGATTGCTGCTTGCTCGCACCCATTAGTTTGTATTCGAAATGAATAAGTAAATGCGCTAGATAAATAGGCCTACGCGCTTGATTTTTGGTTATCAGTGCTTAGCACTATGCGGAAGTAAAGCCATGGGCGGCTAATGGTAACCGAGTGAGTTACACGGAGCGAACTGTCAATGGATTCGACTACCAATGCTTTCAGAGCTACTTGTATGTATGGAGGAGAGCTTGCCACCTGTTAAACTCCAAAAGCAAGGTCTCTTTCATATGCTATAGAGTATAGACATACTATTAGGCCTATAGATGTATATTAAGAGGATCCATACGGATGGTCAGTCGGAACTACAATACATAAAAAGCAGTACATAAATACATATATACATACATACATACAATACATACATACATACATACATACATACATACATACATACATACATACATACATACATACATACATACATACATACATACATACATACATACATATATACATACATACATACATACATACATACATACATACATACATACATACATACACACACATACATACATACATACATACATACATACATACATACATACATACATACATACATACATACATACATACATACATACATACATACATACATAAAACATGCGTGCATTGATACATGCATAAATAGATAGATTCATGCATGCATACATGCATGGATATATACATACATACTTACAACATACATATAAATACATGGATCATCAATACATATGTATACAAAAACTATACATACATATACGCATAGACGAATATTAAAATGGCCAACGAATATTAAAAATTTCAAGTTCCTTTAATTCTTAATTCTTCAAAATCCTTACTCGTAAATGACATCTTTTGACGAAAGCGACCATCGTGTGTTTAGCCGGAATTTGCCGCCCCTTAAAACTGCCGATTTAAGCATCCGCCTATACCTCCTATACCTAAGGCTGGCACTGAGCGTCGGAGCTATTTGGTATTTGGGTATAGACGAGTGACATCAATATTAAACAACATATAGCGACATTATGCGTCAACCTCATTCCTTATCAGTCAATGGACTCTGACTTATAAGGCAAGCGCTAAGCTGAAGGCATCATTGGAAATAATTGAAACGAATCTTCTTCACAATACTGGCATTACCCATACTGAGTGAGGGGTTTTCGGAGATGGAGAGAGACTGCAGAGAGATACAGAAACAGACAGACAGACAGACGGACAAAGACTGAGAGTGAGTGAGAGTGTGTGTGTGTGTGTCAGTGTTATATTCGTTAACGGAAACGATAAGTCGAACTGAAAATAATCCATTCCGTTAACGATAAGTATAACGATAACTGAAAATATTCTAAGAACGAAAACTGAACGGAAACGGAAATAAATGATGCCGAACTGAATAAAAACTGTAACGATAATTAAAATCCGAACGGAAATTATACACATTTATGACTAAAAATAGAAATGAAGTAATTTACTTACTATCAGTAGCGTAACTATGGGCCGCAGGGCCCGCAACTGCGGGGGGGCCCAGGTAAAATGGGGCCCATTTTCAAACCTGAAAAAATGAACTATTTTAATTAATAAATGCACAGCAGAAAGCCGGAAACCGAAACTCCTTGTAAACTCCTTAGCCTTGTAAAATCAATAAATCATGCAGGCAGTCAGATGATGTGGAATATTACTATTGATGCGCGGTCGGGGCATATTTTTCTAGGCTTTGATTTAAGCTAGTGAGCAGTGACTCGAAGGCAAACTATAATCGCCAGATGACGTTGAAATTTGCAGTTAATTCACTCAATTAGTTTCACTTTTCGTCTTTGATTTATGCTGACGTCATTAGTCTCATTCCCAAGTTTCCGTCGGCCATCGTTGTTGATATTTATTTAAAAAGTTTGTTTAAATAGATTAATAAAATAGTTTTTAATAATATAAAAATGTAAAATTATTATTACTATTTTTTAAATTATATAACAACAAAACATTAGATCGGATTACAATACAAAATTTAAGATTTAAAAATAAAAAATTGTACTAATGATGGCTAGCAAGCCTCTAAGTGGAGCAGCTAAACGACGGAAAAAGAAGGATTTACAAAACGAACTTAAAAAACGATGTAAAATTGACTCATTTTAATCAATTTTAATGCAAATCGAAAACAATTTTTAGTTGTGGCATAAGATTACAAATTAATAATAAAATAAAATTTCATAAATTAAAATCATTAAAATGTATGCCTCAAAAGTGAGTCGATAATTTGAAACATAAAATTGTCTATCAGATTGTCATCGGCTGTATGGAGGGGGGCCCATTTTGAAAATCTTGCAGGGGGGCCCAGAATATGAAGTTACGCCACTGCTTACTATGTTATAGAAATGAAGTAATTTACTTACTGAATACTGACTTAAATTAGCGGTGAACCAGTCTTTCGTTGGACTATGTTAAGAACTTAATAGAAAGTCGTTAATCTCGCGAGATTTCTCGGTATATCACGGTATTATCGTTCACAGTATTGTCGTTCAGCGGTTCTTTTCGAGAATGTCGTCAAGTTTAGCTCGTTTGTTGTCCGGTAGGAAAAGGGAGAGTCCAGTTTGGGAATATTTTGAGTATTGTGAAGAGTCTGGGAAATCGAAGTGCGTTGTGATGGATGAGAAAACGGGAAATGAGTGTGGCGTATTTTTGGCAGGGAAGAACTCGAGCAACTTGATCAGCCACTTAGCACGCTAGTGTACTAGTGTAACTACGTTGATAGACCTTCAACTTCAAGTAACTACGTTGATTGAACTCGAAGTAAGATTATTTAAGAACTGTAACTGTAACTTGAACTAAAATTGTTTGAGAACTGTAACTTGAACTGAAATTATTTAAGAACTCGAAGTTGAAGTTGAACTGAAATTATTTGAGAACTGAAACTGAACTGAAACTGAAATTACTCCCAGCCGAACTGAACTGAAACTGAAATAGAAATTATTTTGTGAAGTAAAATAACACTGGTGTGTGTGTGTGTGTGTGTGAGAGAGAGAGAGAGAGAGAGAGAGAGAGAGAGAGAGAGAGAGAGAGAGAGAGAGAGAGAGAGAGAGAGAGAGACTGATTCGGGTCAGATCATTTGCCCTCAGCTTGGCTTGGAACATTATACACAAGGTGTCTCATTCCCTTGGTTCTGTCTCACAAAGGCTATATTGTTATGCATGAAACAGTTTAGCGCGCAAATGATAATTTTTATTGTATTAATGTTACCACAAAGCCAAAACTTGTGTGAGATTCGTCGCCTTTGGCTTGATACTATAGATTCCCGGGCTTCTGGTCATGGTCGGCTTTTTTACAGGGTACCTCAAGGGTATGGTAAGATTTGGCTAAGCGTACCAGCTTACGGACCACAGCACTTTGTATAGCGCCGTATAACCACTGCACATGTTCTTAATTAGTAGTCTTAAATAAGTTCGTAATCAAAAGGAAAAAAGTGACGTCATCAACGAATATTTACGAATATTTACGAATATTAAAATAACCTAATATTCACGAATATTTACGAATATTAAAGCCTGTAGTCACGAATTCTCGTTCTATGCATATACGTATCGTACATACGTACGTCCATTACTGTGCGTGCAGATAGGGCCCAAATGAAGTTTAAAAAATGTATTTTACGTCAGTGCATTTTTTCCGATTCCAGTAGAGGCGAGTGACTGGAGTCGTAAATATTATCGCAGTGGTAATGAGGTCCAGGTATACCATTTACCGTTGACTCGGTGCCTATTTGTCAAGACAAGATCGTCTCCCGCAATTAACCTTTAGCTAATTAACCCTTTGATTAAAGGTCACTACGAATGGTGGCGATTCTTGCGCACCTGCGCACGCATACACTTGCCCATAAGTTATGGTCGTTTGCTTGTATGTATGCAAGTGCACTTCTAAGAGTTTTTAAGTGGCGCTATATAAATGCTCCGTTTCAATTACCAATAAAATACGTGAACTGACATGTCTATAGCACATCCTGTGAACCTATACAAGCCGTTAATCGTGAAACTCACATAGGCTATAGAGCAGGCATGGGCAACTTCTTTTAACTTTCAGGTTTGAAGGGCAGCTCAGGGGCCATACGCCAATCGCGAGCTAATTTTTGCAGATCCATTTGCCCAAGAAAATGAAACTATAATAATTTTATTCAAACTAAATATTACAGAATAACCGTTAAAGCAAGTGAAGATAATTTGTATGATGGAAATCTAATTATCCTAATATGTACAGTCCTACACTAAAAATTAAAAAATAAGTTTTATTCAGTTTTAAAAATACATAAAACTGTTAGTCTGTACAGTGTTTCCATTTGTTTAGTGTGCTATATTTAATGTGAGATCTGGCACTTCTTCTCACGACACATGATGATGATATATTCGTTTATTTGTCGAGCAGGAAGACACACCGCTTCACAACTTACATACACATCTGGAATGTTTGCTTTGAAGTTCGATGTGGCAATTCGATATTCATTGGAGAGAATGTCATCTGTTAGTCTGCATCTGTTTTTGCACTTTGTTAGTCTCATCTTTGAGAAGACATGTTTGTTCACAAATGCCGGTATAGGTGCACCGTGCATGGAAACAGTGCAACCATGCGGTTTCAGGCTATATATGACAATTTGAATGAGAAATGTAAAGTTATGTGAGACTGAATCAGAGGTACCTCATGAAATTTCATTTCCAACTGACTGTTGCATTGAAGTACAATCAATTCCATTTGTATGGAGCTTGGTGCTGAATTGGCATCGATGGAAAAGGGAGATTCAAACAATTTAAGTCTAGTTCATGAGCAGTAAATCAGCAAACCTGGACTGGAACTCTACTTTCAATACAGTTATTTGTTCTGTGCACTTCTTGATATTTGCAGAATCAGTAAAACATGGAAAATGCACAGTATTGCCTTTTGATATTTTATTTCCCAAGAGTAGCAACTTCGTTTGAAAAGTTCTAATAGAATCAGATAGATGGTTTCTAAAGTAGCGAACCTACCCACTTGTGGTCTTGTTTTATGTAGAGAGTAGATTACATTGATGACTGAGTAGTAAACTAGTTGACTTTAGATTAGAGGTCGGATTAATAAATAAGAAAAAGATGTTTTAATGTCAGTCTATTTACAGGAATTCATTTGTGTAGGGCTTTGATAAGGTTCCCAAACGAGGGCCGGAGAAAAGGTCCCAAAGTGCCAGGTACAGTGCTAATATAAATGACATGCCAAGGGCCAGTTCAAAGGTCCCCGGGGGCCGGATCCGGCCCGCGGGCCGCCAGTTGCCCTTCCCTGCTATAGAGTATAGACAGAGAGACAAAAACTGAAATAAAATGTTACAAGACGACACCAACACTTTTTTAAAAATCGTAGATTTCGGCCGACATCAAGAAAGACACAACACAGAGATAGATACATACATAGCCTACGCACATACATACATACATACGCACATACATATATAAATTAGGACTGGGCATTTAACGCGTTATTAACGCGATTGATAGATATTAATTAATTAACGCGATTAAATTTTTTACGCAGTTAACGCTGTTGTCACTGCGCCCAGTTATTTTTAATAAAATGGTTTAAAACAATTTTTGATAAAACCGCTATTACAAAGTACAAACTTTAAGTTTAAACTTTAAACTTTAAAGTAAAAACAAGTAGTAAAAGCACGTTTGCTTTTGTTTACTGAATGCAAGCATTTATATAGCGCATATTCGACGTAACTGCTCTGAGTTGGTAGAGTCGTTGTACCGTATATTTGCTATCTATTGTGACATGCGTTAAAATTAATCGCGTTATTAAAAATTTTAATCATGCGATTAATTTCGATTAAAATTTTTCATTGTTGCCCACCCCTAATATAAATACATACATACATACATACATACATACATATATACATAACCATAACCATAACCATAAATTTTATTGAACCCGAACATCGAAAAGCAAGTACAACAGAGAAAGAAAAAACAGACAAAGGGGATCAAAAGGAATACGACCCTACATACATACATACATACATACATACATACATACATACATACATACATACATACATACATACATATATACATACATACATTCATACATGCATGCATACATACAAACATACATACATACAGACAGACAGACATACATACATACATACATGCATACATACATACATACATACATACAGACAGACAGACAGACACACAGACAGAGACGAATTCAGAACATAAAACTCAAACTGAAGCAAATGCACACAGATATAGTCGGACATTGGGACTTGAAGAAACACAAGCAGACAGACAGAAGAAGACGATGAAACAAACAAGCACAGATTGAAGCAGACAAAAACCGATTCCCGCTTTTCTCTTCCTTTTCAAACAAAAGCCGGTGATCGTCTGCGCTGGACACATTTACGACATCCGCGGTGGATTAATGCCACAGCACAATCCGTTAACTCGTCCCCCAACTCAGCACCGGAATATTGTCGGCTTCAGCGGCAGACACGGAGGAGTCAATGCCGGATGGATGGAGTTGCGGAGGCAGGAAGGGAAGAACGAAAGAACAAAGGAACCGACGGAACTTCTTTGTTTTCAGGCGCAGCCTCCGGAAATTACTACACGAGACTTAAAGGTGGCGACCGCCATGACAATAACAAATAAAAATGCCGTGATTAGTATTAGTCAGAAAATTAAACTACGCATAATAAAGGAAGATGGTGAGAGAAAGAAATGCGATTGAAACAAAAATAGTCGGAAAATTAAGCCACACATAAAGGTATAGACGTCAAGTTTCAACGAAGGCTGAGGTTTCGCTTTCTTTAAAAAAAGTCTTGCACGATTCTACAAGAAATGGTGGAGTTATTATTTGGCCGATGAAAAGAATGATCTAATCTACTGATGTCCATTACACCTTTATCATACTGCACAGGCATCATAAGTATAAACGATTAAAAGGATGATCTAATGACTTCTATAAGCTTAAACTCCATCTTAGGTGAAGCTGCGTTTTGGAAGCAAAGCCGCAGCAAAATGAGGCATCGATTACAAAAACAAATCTCGAAACGAAAATAAAATCGACAAAGGAAGAGGCAGGCATGCAGGCAGCAAGCTATGCAGCCTGACAGACAGACAGATATGCAGACGAATAGAAAACAGGCCAAGGAAGACAGAGAAGAATGCAGAATATAAAAGAACTAAACGGTCGCAAAAAGGCAGGCAGACGGACAAACAGATATACAGGCAGTCAGACGAAAGAAGAGAGAGTGACAAAGAGAAAGTAGAATGCAGAAATAGGCAGACAGTGGGGGTTGATGGATGAACAATAAAACACAGCGAATGGCCGTTGAATAATAGCAAAAAGAAAGGCGAAATTATCGAGAAACGCCTTCTTTGTCGGCGCAAATCTGCTAAGAAATCCGCGATCGAAATTTCGTCGAAATCGGCGGAGAACGAAGAGGAGGAGGAGTAGCAGAAGGAGGAGGAGTAGGAAGAGTAGGAGGAGGAAGAGGAGGAGGAGGAGGAGTCATATAAGAAGCGGAAACGGAACTGAAGAGAAGGCGCAGAAATAAGTACAATAAAAGGCGGAGGAGGAAGTGGAGTGGGACGTTCTGCTTCGTAATTCCAACTATACCGAAGAAATACGGCGCCCTTAGTCACGGACTCCGCTGAAATTCGGTAATTGTGATATACGAACGTTCAATGTCCAACACGCTATAAACACACAGCGAACGGCCTATATTTACCATATATTACATTTACACAGACGCCTAGTATGTACATACTGCACACGTTATATAAATACAACGGGGAGTAGCTATAGAATGTATGCGTGTCCTACTTTTTATCCCGCATATGACCGAGGCTTTCGGAATCTGAGCCAGAGGAATTTTTTCGAATCCGATAGCCGTTCGATTATTCGATTATTCGCCACGACGTGTAACAACGACGCCTAATGCTCCGTGCAGTGCGTTTCTAAAAGGATTCCAGACTTCACTTTGTTCCTTCTAAGTTCGCCTAATAGCTGCACCATGCATGCAGACAGTCTGATGAGTACTATCCGGTGAGAGCAGACACTGTTGTATCGAAGACAACCACGGGCATTGTGTCCCCATCATACCCGTATTGTACCATTGGTCGCAACGGGTGACCAGCTATGGGCTCCTTTTACGCTCAACAAACGTGGCTGTCAGGAATGTAGCCAGAACCATCATTGACATAACTGTCTAGCAATAAGACACAGTAATGTAGCATTTCATAATAATTATAGAAAAATGTCTAGTGACAGACGACATTAATGCGCTTTAATGTCAGGCATTTTGTGTCCATGCGCGTCCTGGCCACACTAATGACCGATCACAGCGTACATTGACGTTGCACATGCAAAAGACTTAGCTTGCACACTATAAAGGTTATAGGTCGGTAGGTGGCAATTTATAGCGAAAAATATATTCCACATATAATACGTTCGTCCATTTCTGCAAATTTGTATGATTACCTTTCGGGAAATCTGTTCAGAGAAGCGTTGAACGATTAAACAAAAGCCGGCGCCAGAGGAAACCCATTGTCTCACTATTCTGGAGGCGACGAAAACAGAACGGAAGTATATGACTACAGACGACTATGGTCTGCGTTTTTAAAGCCTATAGACCTGTCGTTCCATTCAATAATTAGAAAGGTTCGATTGTTAGATTATATCATGTACGCTTTATGCATCGCCTGTCTACCTTTGCACCTTCCATTACATGCGTGATACGTGTTTGCCTAAGTGTTTTAAACACTATCTGCCCAGCACAATTATCTGTCTGGCTATCTGTCTGTCTATCTATCTGTCTGTATGTCTGTCAAAAGACAGACAGTCTGTATGTCTGTCTGTCTATTCTATCAATGTCAATGCCTATACATGTCGGTCTATCTGTCTTTGTCTACAAGTCTACCGTTTGTCTGTTTGCATGACTCTCTCCGTGTCTGTCTTCCTGCCTCTCTATAGATGCCTATCTGTCTGTATATTATTTTACTGTTACATTTTTTCGTCGTTGTATATCTGTATGTCTGAGGCAAGGGCGTATCCACTATTCAGTAAACAATTGCGGGGTTTCCATTTCAAGGGTTTTTACATTGCACATGGACGCGTGACGCATGTAAAGGGGTCGGTCGGTTTTGAAAATTCAAGCGTTTTTCGGCAATTATTTATTTCGAAAGCCCCTAAATATGCCATGGCTGAAGCTTTCATATTTCTGGCATGCACTGCGAAAGAGTGGAGATTGCCTGAAGAAGGAAATTGTTTATTAATCGAAGTCACAGTCTAGGATCACAGAGCTGAAAAGGACGACCTAAAATGACATGGACTGATGGCATAAAGTCGAGCACTAATTTGTCATTCAATCGGTTGTTGATGGAGACTAGGGAAAGAAGCAGATGGAATCAAATTGTCCGTGGTCTAGCCAATCCTTGGATCGAGGCAGTGATATATTATAAGTTTCAGTTGAATTTTCAGTTTCAGTTTTAGTCTTAGTTTTTTTTAACTTTCCGGTTTAGTTTTAGCCATAGTTATCAAAACTTTTCAGTTTTAGTTTAAGTTTAAGTTTTCAAAACTTTTCAGTTTTAAAATATTTCGGTAAAATTCAACAAAACAATTGTCATTTTTATTGATGACATTCATTTTGCAGATCTGATTAAATTCATGCTTCCATGCAATTGAGCTGCAATTTTAAGCACTCGCTGCTAACTGTTGCAGACATGTCCGCCACTCAGTTTGTGCACCAGTAAGAAAAATTTATTCAGTTTTCAACTTTCAAGTTTAGTTTTAGTTCTAGTTTTGTTCTTTTCAGTTTAGTTTGGGTTACAGTTTCAGAACTTTTCAGTTTCGATTTTACTTTCAGTTATCTGAAATAGAAGTTTTCAGTTACTTTCAGTTTTAGTTAACTTAGGCCTAAACAACACTGGATCGAGGATGGCTGAAGCGAATGACGCGCTGAGAAAACAGCGTAGCAGTTTCTGACAGACAGACAGATAGACAGACAGACATTTCTCTTCGTTTATATCATTAATAGTTTGCAGGTCATGACCTATATACAACTTGATGACCGTCTAAGAAAGTATTCGCCATCGAATATTCGTCGTGACAAGGCCAGCGATCGTTCATCCAACCCCTGAGATAAACCGGAAGTAGCGCACCCATGCGTTGCGACGTCGTATGGTGGTTGCTCGGACGCTTAACATGGACGATGCGGTTGATTAAGTCCGGAGATGGTGGCATAAAACACGGTCGGCTGCAGAACGACATCACAACCCATTCCATCGAGTCACCAAGGCTCAGCGGGTCACAGAGTAATATACCTTCTCTGTCTCTCGACCTCTGTTTCTTCCTGTCTCTCTCTCTTTCTGTCTCTCGCTGTCTCTGTATTTCTGTCTGTCTCTGTCTGTCTCTCTCTCATACATAAAACAGAACGAAGCTTGCTCATTTGCATAACTGTAGGAGGACCGTTATAACATCCATATGTATACACAATATAGATTCACATAATTATATACCCACGAGTATATGTACCGCATGGCATTTAGAACTTTATACATAGAAGATGTTTATACATAGAAGATATATATAGGCCTATATATATATTTATGCACTCATAATCCTTGCGTCGAGATTATTCTCATTTTGTGCAAATATCTTGGTTGTCAGAAGGTCGCGTTTCATGAAATTGTGTTGGTTGCTCATCACCAATTCACGCATTATAGTCCACCTCGACACATTTCAGCGCATTAATTATGCATAGGGTGCATTATGAAAGAAACCGTTAACGACGTCTTTACACTTGTAAGTGTACCCGTTTCAGAATGGAGCACATGCATGTATCATGTTTATTATATAGGAAGATGAGCGATATACTTTTGAACTGTAGAGAAAAGACGTGACCTTAATTGAAACCTTATTGATTTGCCGCGGATGGATACGTATACTCTTGCGATGCTATTGCCATAGGACTTACATCAACTTTTTATGCGTCCTATTTTGCATAAAAATCTTTATTACATCGGAAGTTAGCGGTTTTTGTAGCCCATCAATATGTATGATTGCGCATTTATTATATTTAATAGCATAATCGTATTCAGTATTATTATGAGGCCCAGCTAAAGGGCAACTTTATACGTCCTATTTTGCATACAAATAGGTATTACATCGGAAGTTAGCGCCCATAAATGTGCATGATTGCATATATATTTATTTTCAATATTATTACTATTATTGTATTTAGTATTATTATCAGGCCCAGCTTAAAGGCAACTGGGGCCCCTTGTGCAAGATAGCCTATATAATATTCTTTATTGAAACAATCTGGTTGACAAACCGCAACCGCGGTTACAGTGTACAGTTATGCAATTGAAACAATTCACAAGAACACAAATGACAGAAGACATGAATCTTAACTACTAACAGAACAGACAGTCTGCAATACACGGCGCTAATAGCAGCCTACAAAGCATGTCCGCCTACGGGACTCGATCTCGGTACCTCTCGCTCTCTATACCAGTGTGTTATCCTATGTGCTATCGCCCCCCCCCCTATAATGTGAGGCCCTTCCGTCCCGCACCACGAAGCGACTGGCTCAAGGGCGGGAGAGGTCTAGGACACTGGTCTACACCCATGTTGGTTGAGGACAGATATTTCTGTCATTTTTTAGATTATTCTATATGCAGAATTTGTTTGATGAAAATTCGGGCAAGGACAATTACTGCTGTTAAATCTTCGTGCCGGACTTATTTTTCGTTTTCACCGCGGATTTATTGCGTTGCGAACGGTTTTGGTAACTTGCCGGTTATCGTAACATGCATCTGTGACTGGTATGGTCCACCTATACATATTGATGGGAACAGGCTTCCATCTGGCATTGGAGCATCAGACCTACAGACGTCGAAGTCGGGAAACCTTGGACCCGGTGGAATAAGGGCGCAGAGAGTCTTTGAAGCGGCACCGACCGACAATAACGGAATGTCACCAAATCAACCGTTTGTGAACTCGAGATTTCTACAGCGCCCAAAAGCGAAGTCGAGGGAACCAGCTTATTCACAGGCGCTTAATCGAAAGCAAAATCTATAAGCGAGGGGGTTAAAAATCAGTTCCAGGTCAAGGTCCAAAGGGGTCAGGTAGGCAGACGGCTATTATAGTGTATGGTGTGTATGTATGTATGTATGTATGTATGTATGTATGTATGTATGTATGTATGTATGTATGTATGTATGTATGTATGTATGTATGTATGTATGTATGTATGTATGTATGTATGTATGTATGTATGTATGTATGTATGTATGTATGTATGTATGTATGTATGTATGTATGTATGTATGCATGTATTTATGTAAGTATGTATGTATGCATGTATGTATGTATGTATGTATAATTATTATTTGTTTGTTTTGTATGTATGTATGAATTTATGCATGTATGCTTTGCTTGTTTTTATTGATCATATGTTTTATTATTAGCGCTTCATTAAAACCCAATGCATCATCGCGTGATTTGCGAGTGTGCTTTCTATGACTTAAAATCCTACATTGATATCTTCCACTGTTTTACTTGTATATAGTTCTTGCGTCTCTTGCCAGGCTGCCATTGTGATTTATTTCATTCTGGGACACGATACAGTCCGTCTCTGGAAAGACAAAGGAGGAATTCTCGGCCATTAATAATAAATGGTCCCTAAACCGATCAACTTATTAATCAATGTCAACCGTCATTCTCTCTTAAACTCGTTCAGTCCAGCTGCGGAATACGACTTGATAGCAGCTGCCATCGTATATCTCTGCAGTGTATAATATAGTAATTTCGGCTGCGCAGATTTTTCACCCGATACGTCATTCTGTTACAAGACAATGTGCTCCACAATTGAACAAGGAATTGATACATGAATATTATATATATATATATATATATATATATTTAGATATATATATATATATATATATATATTTAGTATATATATATATATATGCGTGCTTGTATGTGTATGCAAAATTTGCATCTTGTACGAATATAACGCAAGCAATCACAGCGCTTTTGCACGGCGGATAAAGGCGCTATATTAATTAATTGTTTTGATACACACATAGACACATGCATAGACCTACATGTGTACAAAGTGCGTCTGTATGTATATAGAGACTACAAGTGTAAAAATAAAAAGCCGATGACGCAACGCTTGTTGATAGCACTCTGTAGAGACTATTAAGAGCTTGCAAAAAAGTCCCGTTTCTTCTGAAGGATCATTTGTCGGCGGCAACGCATAGGCTAAACTATGCGAAGGCAAGAGCTTAACAAAGTGTCCAGATCTATACATACAGACAGACGTAAGTATGTATGTATGTGCATTGTATGTATGTAGAAGCCATAGAAAAGAGAAACGTCTTATGTATGTATGTATGTATGTGTGTATGTATGTATGTATGTATGTATGTATGTATGTATGTATGTATGTATGTATGTATGTATGTATGTATGTAACATTGTATGTATGTATGTATGTATGTATGTATGTATGTATGTATGTATGTATGTATGTATGTATGTATGTATGTATGTATGTATGTATGTATGTATGTATGCATGTTTTAATTGATCAAGTGCTTTATCATTGAAGCGCACCATTAAAATCCGATACATCATCGGATATATCTTCGCGAATGACCTTCGCAACCTCCTCCTCCTCCATCAGCGTTGTTCCCTGTTTACGCATCCTGTCCAGATAGCACGGCACTGCATTGTCAATCACCCCACAGACACAATGCGCTTAATCGGCAAGTAGCCAAATCCAGCGTCTGATAACTCGATTCTCTGACGGACTGGCAGCCAATGAAGAAGGCCGTGAAAACAGTCAATGACAGAATCGAATTGGACAATTCCTCAGACGAATCTTGCAATCGGTCGCAACACGCGCGCTTACCTGCGACCACTTGCAAGCGAATGATACTCCGGAGAGGTCCTTAAATGAGCCATATTGAGTGTCTAGATGCAGACACAGAAGGCAGAAACAACGCTGCCGACGTCAATTCTACTTATGCGGCTCTAGCACTAAAAAGCGGAATAACAGATACTGCAATGGAGGAGGCCGCGTGACTGGTTAAAGCAAGTCGGCACACACAGTGATGTTCAATACTGTTTATGTACGCGACGGAGGTTCAATTCGTGCTCAAGAGCAAGTAAGCAAGGAAATAAGCAACCAATCAAGGACATGTTTGACTGAGTGATTGACTGATAGTGACAGACATACCGACCGACTTCATAAATATGCACTTTCCTTTGTGCGCGGGAATGCTCTTGAGTCTTGAGCTCTCTAATCGTCGAGTGAGTCGGTGTGTGCTCAATGTCAGAACGAAACTGTGTGTGTCTCTCTGTCATCATGCGCAAACGTAGCCTACACTTGTGTATATGCGCGTCTTATAATGCGTGAATATACCTGTATGTTTGCCTGTCCTCATGCATCAACATACCTTTGCGTCTGCACAGGGACTTAGCCAAGAAGCAATTTCGTGGGGTTTAGTTTACGGGGTTCCATTGGACATGGTCGTATTTTTCTACATATTTAGTTCTTTCTATAGCAGTAATGTATTTTATTGCTGGGGTTGAACCCGTAAAATCATCCCTAAATGGGCCCATGTGTCTGCATTATCCGCGAACGTACGGCCGTGTCAGCGTGTAATCATGCGTGAACTAACCTGTGCAAGGGGGCGTGTGTCACGGTATGTCACGGTGTGTCACGGTATGTCACGGTGTGTCACGGTGTGTCACGGTGTGTTCACGGTGTGTGCGTGTATCTGTGGAATAATATGAACACGAAGTTCTGACTGACCTATGGTGGTGACGACGGTGATGGAATAGAGCAGGGCACCAGCGAAGCTCCACTGCAGTTCCTGGTCTTCGTCCTTTCCGTCCCATCCCTTCTTCTTGGCGAACATATAGACGACGGCCGTGTAGTTCTCCAGTATCTCCTCGGCCAGCGTCGACCAGTTCACCGGGTGGAGCACGTTCATCGCCTCCGTCAGTTCCCACAGCTGCTGGACGTGCCTCTGTCGCGTCTCCTTCATCTCGCTGTTCATCTGCTTCTCGTTCGGCGCCTCCAACCCCTGGAAGATGAATCCGCCCAATATAACGTAGCCTACCATCAGACACGACAGACCGACGGTCGAGCAGAGGAACGCCAGGAAAGTCTTGCAGCAGTTGGCACACCGTCGCTTGCGGCTCATCGTCACGTTCTCCTCGGCCGACGTCGCCGCCGGCACGCACCTCCCGTCCGTCGACCCTTCGACGCAGTTGCCCGACAACGGGCCGTGAAGGTTCGGCGAGTTCTTATTGCTGTCGCGCTGGTCCAGCTGTTCGCTGATGGTCGTGATCGCCGAGGTCAGCCTCCCGCAGTTGGTCTTCTCGCAGACGACCGTATACGACAACTCGTTGATTCCCGTTACGTTCCGGTGACTCCTGGAGTCCGTGGTCCTCCCACGTCCTCTGAAACCGATGTTCAGACCGTTGCCGCATGTTTCGTCGACGCTGTCCTCCATCGATTCCAACATGGCTTCCTCCTCCGAACGCGTGCCACTCCTTTCCCGTCTCGACTCCCTTCCAGTCGTCTCATCGTCGGCCGAGGCAGTCTCGCTCGCTGGGACCGTGACGTAGTCCTTCGTCTGTCGGCGTTTTCGACGTCGCTTGTATTTCGGGTAGACCCTGGCCTTTCGTTCGCCCTCCAGGTAGACGTACTTCTCGCGCAGTCTGTCCTTCTGTAGTCGTCCGCTGCGGCCGAGGTCACGTATCGGTGCCCCGCCGCCGGTCAGGAAGGGAGATGCGGCCAGCGAAAGAGGTTCAGGTCCTCCGAAGGTCTCCATCGTTTCCTGGATCATTCTAAGGCGATTTCTTTCGTATTGGATCGCCCGTTGGAACACGAGATACCGACTGAACGCATTGACTTCGGAGTCGTAACAGTCGCATGACAGCAACCTAAAGACAGAAAACGATGTGATTCAGATATACGCTATGTTATACTTACCAGACTATCCTAGACTAACCAAGACTAGATCTGACTATCACATGCTAGGCAGGGCAGTGCTAGACTATGTTATATATATATATATATGTATATATAATATATATATATATATATATAGAGAGAGAGAGGAAGAGATATATATATATATATATAGATAGATAGACAGACAGACAGACAGACAGACAGACAGACAGATAGATAAGGACATAGATCGATAGATAGATCGATCGATCGTTAGACAGGCAGACAGGCAGACAGACAGACAGACATACAGACAGATAGAGAGAGACAGAGAGACAGAGAGACAGAGAGACAGAGAGAGAGAGAGACAGAGAGACATAGAGACAGATCCGTTCTGTCCAACATGTGGCCCGCGGCATTTTAAGTCGCTCGCCCGAGTTCGCTAAATTTTTGCAATTTGTGTAAAAATGAAGTAAAAGACAAAGTCACTGGCCTACTTGCACTGCTATTCGTTCGTGACTTGGCTTATCACTTGACAATGTGAACACAAAATCCAGTTACCACGAAGCATTCATCATTATTTAAAAAATTTAATACAGTTAATAATTTTCAATAAATGTTAGGCCTAGTCGTTGCTTTTGAGTTTACTGGTGCGGGCCGTGCGCCGCTGCGGCCCTCTTCTTCAAAAATAATTTTTGCGGTGTTCCACGGTGTCAAAAACGTTTGACAGCACTGCCATAGATGATGGACTAAGAATAAATGTAGACCATACTAGACAAGAGTATTGGCCAGATGGACTACTAGAGTATTAGTCACATACCCAGATAAGGCTTGAATGTGAAAGATAAGAGTCAGATCAGACAGAGTAGGTTGATGGATGCCCTAATGTTCTCGTATGTTTATCATCTTTGAAGAGTGTGCCTGCTTTCCTTCCAAGACACGCACACACGTAAAGCAGCGGACCATGCACATAGACCAACAGAATCTGTCACTTCAAGACCTCGTTAGGACCTTTTTCCAACCATCAATCCGCTCCCTGCCTGCCCCCACCCCCAAAGATTCGAGATAACCGGAGCACATGATGGATCACCCTTTCTTGGACAAACGATATACGACCTCAGAGGCCAGAGGATTCTTAGAAACACATGCATCAAAACACTCTATGAACTGCGGTTCAACTGCCCAACCCTACGAACAATCGTCTTCGCACATATTACACAGTCCCTTCTTATCTCGCTCACGGTTCACGAACATCTTCATCCGTATTGTGTTAATATAGTGACAGAATTTATCGACATGCCTGCAGTGGAAGTAAAGACGAAACAACGTGAACTCTACCCTTCACAACCAACATGTAATCATGCTTTAGGGACGGAACGTGTTCGCGGGGCTCGTTTGTCTATTCGCTTCATTTCAAGAACAAGTATTAAATGTAGGACTGCGAAATGACTGTCCTTAAACAGTAGGGAAAATTGAGGTCAACCTCTATGGCTATGCTGAGAGTGGAAGGCTAACCTTCACATATATCTGGATCTTTATCTTTTTATTTTTTAACTTCAAACATTGTTTAACTTTGTTGTTTTATGCTGTTGTTCTGTTTGTGCTACGAATGATCCCCACTTCCGACTAACGCCTCAGACGACTATAGGTGTATGATAAATGAACGATATTTTTACCTTACCTACTTTTACCTTACCTACTCATACCTTACAAAACCTTGCCTTACCTTCTAATAGTTCTTACCTTACCTATTCATTTGCCTTAACAACAAGAACAACAACAACAACAACAACAACAACAACAATAATAATAATAATAATAATAATAATAATAATAATAATATCAAAGAATACCCATTGCAGAAAAATACTATGTGAGTCGCGTAAAAATAAAGTAATAAACATAGGGCCTATTGATAATTATCTAGTACGTTTCCTGTTGGCTCTATTAATCAGAATGCTAGACATTGACAAAGAGGATAAAAGTTTCCCTGAAAAACAAATGAGTTGACAGTGAACGATTGTTGGAATTGCAAAATATTTACGACTGCGAATGAATAGACAAGAGCCAAGAGTCTTGAATATGCAGTAACCACTCTACTGGATAAAGTCGTCCAGCGAAGATTCCGATGGTTTGGTCATGTGGAAGGAATGGCAGACTGAATTCCACACAAGACACTGCATGCGTGAATGATTTGAAGTAAAGAGGGACGTAGGAACGACCCGAATACTCTGTAGAATTATTGCCAATATCAACGAGGGCACTTTAGTGACAGAATAAAAGTCAGAATAGAAATGGACGTTTGCAATTAACTGAGAAAGAAGAGAATTCAATCGCACACACCGTCACTACAATGAATGGCATCAGAAATAGCATTGTGATGACGACGACGACGACGACGATGATGATGTTAACAATGATGGTGATGATGAAGACCAAAACGACGACGATGATGATGATGACAATGATGATGGTGATGAAGACGACAACGACGATGATGATGATGATGATGATGACAATGATGATGGTGATGAAGACGACAACGACGACGATGATGATGATGATGATGACAATGATGATGGTGATGAAGACGACAACGACGATGATGATGACAATGATGATGGTGATGAAGACGACAACGACGATGATGATGACAATGATGGTAATGACGACAAAGACGACGATGATCATGAGGCTAACAATGATGATGACGACAACGGCGACGATGAAGATGACAATGATGATACTGTTGACGATGATGACGACGACGACGACGATCATGAGGCTGACAATTATGATGATGACGGTGATGATGATGATGACGACGACGACGATGACGCTGACAATGATGATGGTGATGCTGACAATGATGATGGTGATGACGACGACGACGACGATTATGCCATAATTATTTATTTATATTAATATTTTATATTTATATTTTATGGTGTAGATATGTGTTATTTATATGTGGGTCTATGTTGTATAAACATAGTCGACAACAACTCCTTCAGACCGAAACGAGAGGAAGGAAGGAACGCAGACGACAATAGCAACAGACGATCATCAAAGACAAGATGCGTTAAGACTGACGGCGGCGGCGTTCTTGATAGCCGCTGTGTAGTTTTCTTGAAGAGTCGCTATATAAATGCTCTGAATGAATGAATGAAAGAATGAATGAATGAACGAATGATGGTGAAGTCTGTCACGGCAACAGACACACACCTGCACACACACACGCACGTTTCGCTGTATCGAAACGGTTAATTCGGTCCCAGTCCTCATTCCCAGTGAGCAGAGCAGCTAAGAAGTGGCAGAGAAGCTGAACAGTTGAATAATTAGATCTAAGCTTGCTTTTGTTACAAAAATTATGAAGCGAGAAAGTCTTGCTTCTTGTTTTTTAATAGTAAACTCTAAGCTTCTAAAGCGCCACTCGAAAGGCAAGCGCAAGGTACCACTGCACCAGCTTATTCACTAGCTTCGAGTCAACGGGGTTGTCCATTGGGTAGTGAGAAGAAGCTCCAATTCTGGTTGCCAGAGGGTCAGAGAGGCAGCTGATAAGGTGGGTGTCGTCTAGGTCGAGAATTGGAAGGTGAGTCGGGGTAGCCCAGCTGCCCAAGGAGTTTTAAGGCCCGATTAAAAAAATTCTCACAAGTAGCAAAATTACTATTATTATCATCATTGTAATTGTCATCGTTGACCAGAACTTCAACTAATTTTAGCCACTTACCTGTAGCCCTTGTCAACGGCAAGCCATGCAGTGCTTTCAGTGGCCGCTGTGGGTCCTCATCGCCGCACAAGGGACCATCTCAGAAAGACCAACTAATTCAGAGGCTGCATCCTTCAATTATGTGTGTCAGATTTAGTTACGTATTCATGGTTATACGGCAAGAAGACCTGCAGACGAAATGGCGACGTTGATGTAACTAACAGATGATTCGGTTTAGGTAATGCGAAGTCTAAGTCGCTGAAATAGACTTTGAAGTCCATGCGCATCTAGCCATCTATAAAGCTCCCGTTAAGAACCAGTGCTGCGTATATATATACACACACATGATAACGCAATCAATACAAAAAGATCGACCAAAGATTGGCGGTCTAATAATTGGAGACCTAAGGCAAGAGTCCAATGTATCGAAGAGGACATGTCTTCAACGGAAGAGCCACCCGCAGCAGATTCTAGTTATTCAGTATTTTCTACCAAAGGACTTTCTTCCCATTGGAATGTTCTAGACCTCGCCAACAGCCTCTGCGAATCGTCTGCGGATGTGGTAACCTCCTTGTCATTAGAATCCCATCACTAGCCTCTGCGTATCATTTCCAGACGTTTGTAACCATATCAACAAGTTGACGATCGCGATACGTCGGCCTATCCATCTTAACCAAGAGCATTTGGAAACAAAAGCAGTTGAAAGAGATTTTGTTGCTTCAGTTTGAAAAGCTTTTAAAGCAATTGACTCATAGGTCGGTTTAGTCGATCGCATGCTAGTATGTTACATAATTATCAGGGTTGCGCCTTCCCATGTTGACCTACACATAGCGCATTAGACTTACAGTTAGACCCGGGACTTGCTGAGCAGTCATCTGAAATATACGTATGCTGTTGTGAATTCTCTCTAAAAAAAGGCCGCAACGACATGCGACTCATGTGCACGCTAATCTCATCTAATCTCTTCTCCGAGCGCAGTGCAGAGCAGCAGAAGGCAGGCGCCTGCAGTTACTCCCTGGAACGGATAATCCAGTCTACGTTCCGTCCAAGTCTTTAAGCGATAACCGCAGTATCAATTCTTCGCTGACCGACCGACCGTCTTGTTCTTGTTGCGAACGGCGATTAGCGCGCTCGGCCCCAGCCACTGTCAGCGAAGCCCAACATGCGGCCACAATAAACTGCTTGGAATGGCCGCGTTAACGACCGAGACATGTGACGCCCTCTGCCGAATGCAATCCTGGTCTAATGCTGCGTTCCATCTAACTCGCGCAGTGAGGCAACCTTGTGCATCGAGGCCAGTGTCACCCGGACCAGATCGCTTGGAATAGAGTTGTAGTCGTTCACTTAACAATCGCGTTTATTCAATGCCAGCCATATTTTGTATTTAAAATAGCAACACATCATGCGTGCTTACATAGCAATTCAACTAGCTAAATGTCTTGTCAAGGGCACATTTCAGTTTTGGGATTGTACAAATTGCTTGAAAAGGCAACCGCTATGCGCAAAATGCCTGCCTTGGTTCCAGAATGCCCAAGTTACAAAGGCCTACTGCAAGCACATGATGACGTTTCTTGAAGGCTAGGGCAGCACACATTCTCAGGACGCTTCGATCACAAGCGGGGGATAAGTTGCTAGGGTATGAAAGCGCCTGGAGACAATGTACAAATATACTCCCCGAAACACCAAAGCCTAAGCTAAATTTCAAACATTAAAAACGCCTGCATGCAGGGATGTGCTATAATTAAATATTACGTAATTGAAATTACTTGAAATCACATAATATGTAATTCAATTACATTTTCCCATGTATTTTGTAATTTGAAATATTTCATGTCCCCGAGTAATTTGTAATTCCATTACATATCTCCAAGTAATTTGCCCATGCCTGCGTACATGTAATTACTATTTTGATTCCGGGGTAACTGTCCGGAGTCCTGACTCAGCAAGTCTGGCAACGTCTCGGAGTGCAGGCGAAATACAAGCACGTTATCAGGAATTACGTAACACAAGGCTGAATGCCAAGAAATCGAACTACTCCTGTTCACAGTTGTATTGATCTACATGTACTGTATTGCAAACGTCGAGCCTAAGCAGGTGCGGATTGAAGATTAAAAGTCGTTGTCTGATCTAACTTAGGCTTAATTAACGGTAAAACTAATTAGTCCGATGTTTAAGCACTACATTCGTTTTGTCAATAAAATCTGTTCCTGTTAATTAAGGCACGGTCATGTACATGTACTAGCAATTTTTATGAAACTTGCAATTTTTTTAGAATCTTTCATACAGTCATACTTGGCAGAGCCTTTTTAACCCTTGGATTCACCCCTCTCAAAATTACATGTACGCCAATGCCCTGCAGTTTAACACCCTTCTAAAAGAATTTCCGATTAAAATGAGAACCGGCAATATCTTTGCTTACATTTTAACAGAGATGGACAGGATTAGTTAAACTGCTAATCGATTAGAATTAGAAACTGAAATTTGCTAATCGATTAGAATTAGTCAAACTTAGACAAACAGCTAATTGATTACTTATATTGCTAATCGATTAGAATTTACTACTGACATTTGTAAATTGATTAGAATTAGCAAAATCTTGTAGCTAATCAATTAGAATTAGCTGTTTGTCTAATCAATTAGAATCTAATCAATTAGTTAGCCAACTCTGCATTCTAGCCTATTCTACATCAAAACCCCATCCCATTGCAACTTGTTACCTAATTCCAATTATCTCATCAATCTGATCAATTTAATGGTTGAAACACAAAAACTGCAACTTAAAGACAGGACACTCACATTTAACCCTCTTGCCCCTGAATTCCCATTGCAATATTTTCGTATCCCAGCGCTCCCATGCGTCATGGGTGGCGAGACGGATATATCAGTTTCTCGGGGATAAGTAACGGACGCTCAAACCGATATATTAGTTTCTCGGGGCCAGAGGGTTAAGACTTGGAAGAGAATGGCTTGGAGAAATAAAATGCTTTGTGACCCAGAAATTCATTCTCAACTATATTGCAAACATTCTCATCAAAATATCATCAGAAACCTTGCATCAGTGACCAGTGTCACCACAGACAACACCAAAAGTACCATATGTTGTGATCTGTTTTATTAATGTTCAGCCAAAGAATCCAAGAACACAAAGTCAGTGGGCTGAAGTTAGCGTTTGCCTCCAACACGTGGCTGAGACTTGGGTATGGTCTTCGTCACCTTCTGCTTCTGTTGGACTTTAGCAGCAGCGGGCTACAAGGAAAACAGCAGCCACGATGTAATGCAAATAATACATCTCATGATGACAAACAACCCAAAATTAAATACCAGCTATTGCGTACAACATCTCTGTATAAACTGCCAAAGGCCCAATTCACCAACCAATACTCATTTTGCAGCCCAGTTTTTCTAAATTGGAAACCAACTTCATTGAATTGAAACAGTCTGCCAACAGGGATTAACACTTTAAAGAAGTTTTTCAGTCACTTTTAGTACACTCTCGTCACTGAAGCCTATCACAACTCAAAACAAAAACAAAAACAACAAACCCACAATACATATTCACCATTTTGATAAGCATTTTCACTCTTACATTTTGGTTTATGCATGCAAAATGAAATAATCTAGATCTAAAATAACCCCAGGCAACAGAATGTGTCATTATTTTATCCATTCAGGCAAGAACTGAAATAAACCACAAAATTTCCATCAAATTCTAGAAACTAGTATTTTAAACTATAATTATCAAGAGAATCAATGTACATACCTTCGTAACTTTCTTTTGAACAGCCTTGGCCTTTTGCTTTTCCTTGGCAGCTCTGCAAATACAAAATTCACAATTAATAGTCATTTTCAGTTCAAATTACCTTCCTAAAGAAGCTAAATTGTTTACTTTACTTAAATAAGATGCCACACATTGAATGCCTGAAAAATACCTTTAGAAGAATTATTCATGTAGAGTAACTTTTGTACACATTTACACCAATTTCTCACTTTTGTATCGGGAAGACATCATTGGTGATCAGTTAATGGCTCAAATGTCTAATAACAGTCCTGGTAGGGTAAAATTCATACTTGCAATGAACTTTAGAGGTTGTGTATCAAAACACAAGCACCAAAAGTTTCAAATGCTTTCTTCTAAAGGGAAAACTCCTATGATTATATCCGTACCAAAATATGTGGCGTCATGCTTTACCTGTCGCTGATTTTCTAAAAAGCAATTTTAGTCCAAAAGCATGTAGTTGCAACTATTTTACTAGCGTGGATGATGGCATTCTACTACAAAGCCTTGGGTCTTTCACTCGCTGTAACTGTCAGGGCCCTCCTCATGCCCTTCTCAGTTAGAGCTCATACGACGTGGCCAAAGAACGCAGTTCATGTTCTCAGACAACGCCACAGATTGGTATTTTTGTCTTCCTTGCTCTGTATCTGTTTGTAAGAACCTCTCAATGTGTTAAAACACTGCTGTCTAACCGATACGCTAAAATGTAATGTAATTCAACATTTATATAACGCCCTTCAAGGTATCTACTCAGAGGCGATCTCTGCCTTTATGATGTTACATGTCATTACGAATGAATATATTACATCAGTCAGCAAAACAATGCACAGTAAAAAAATGTGCCTACGACAATGGTTAACGCTTGTAAACAAAAAGGCAAAGAAAACTTAGCAGTGGAAATCATTCTAACCTGATGGCCTGTTCTCTCTGAGCCTGACGCACTTCGGGCTTCTGGTTTCGCTTGGCCATGATGTCGTTAAGCGAAGCACCAGTGATCGCTCGCTGGAACTTGGTGTTACGCCTGGTGCGCTTCTTAGTCACCTCTTCCGTCATTCCCTTCTTGTGCTTGCGACGGTACAACACCGTCCAGTTAAGCTTACGAGGGTTGAGCTTGGCCAAATGGAGCTTTGCGCATTTAGCATTTGCAAAATGGTAAGTCTGAAACGACAAATAAACAAAAAGAATGTCATTTTGACATCTGTAATAATTTGTTAATTGCATATCAATTGTTCAATTGAAACGTATTTATGTTAATGCTTTTTGCCGAGAACTAGTGTTTACAATTCATGTCGAGCAGTAAACCCATGTTGAAACAGTAACTGACATTCTTTCATAGGATCACCCAAACAAGTTTTCCAACATATCTAAAGCAGGATTTAAACTACAATGATGAAAAAGTTGCTCAGTTCATGCACATACCTCAAAGTTTATAAATATATTAAATGTTCATGCAGATTTTCAGACCTCCCGAACAGTTTATGAAACATACGCTATGAAACGTCAGGGTTACGCGGTGGCTTGAAAAATAAAATTACACCACTGCCCCCCACAAATGTTTATAAAAATAAAATTCAGAGGTATGGGAACCACAACACTGAATTGAAAATGCTAAGTCTAAACTTTGAATAACTATGACTCAGATAAATAGCCAGGCGAGTGATAGTTTAGTGGTTACATTGCTGGGCCGTCAATCCAGATGTCAGGGCTTCAAATCGAGCAGCAAGGGAGAACACTGCTTACCCATCATCTTGAGGAGTTTCTTAACACGCCCTACTCACCGGGGGCTTTTTGGGGCTAAAAGGAATCCGCGTTGTCTGTTGTTATTTACGATTACCAGCGTAATCCATCTTAATTTTTTAATCAAGTCTTGATATTACATCATATTACATACCCAAGCCATACAAGAAATTTATTGTGTAATTCATATGCCTACCTTGCCATCGACTTTGACCAGTTTCTTCCCATGGCCGGGGTAGATCTTGGATCCACTGAAGACACAAAGGTCGATTCTGAAACAGTTTACTCACTGGTTAGTTTTCAGTAGACAACCACAAAATAACTACTGAACAAGTGAATGTTACTTAGATTTCTTAATTAACTTTGCATCCATTGTTATAAGTATAATAACTACAAATCTCAGGGAATTGAACTCAGTTCTAGCCATCGTGGCTCACACCCCTTCAAATTGCAAAACGTAGTAGCAACGAACGTCTTCAGGGCCGGTGTCATCATTGATTAGAAAGAATATAAACTCACTTTTGGACTAAATTCCTAAATGTTTTGGTTCTTCACCCTGTTGCTGCATGTCTGCCATACGAGTTGAACATTTAGTGGCCTTTTATTACATATTATTCTCTTTGTGAAAATTTTATGGATTGCCCGCGGTGACCTAACCAGCCAATTCTTTAATTAAGCTTCTGTTTTTTTATTACCCACAGAAGGTGCAGGCACGAGGATTTCACAGCAGCTATACTCTAATTAAATTTTAAAGGATTCAATAAAAACGCTTATTAATAGCAGCAACAGGACATACGAGCATCATTAGGAAACTATACACAGCACGTTTTGCATTTTGAAGGGGTGTGAGCCATGATGGGTAGAACTTTCCCAAGCTCTGTCGATTTTGTGCAATTCACAGAATCAAATCCCGCTTCTTTGGGTAAGGTCTGGACCAAAATTACTTACTTGCGAAACAGTTTTTACAATTTGCAAGTTACTGTTAAGTTCAGGATTTCTTATGAAGAATTTTCAAGATCCAAAACGCTCGGTATGACAATATTTGATAGCCATTTTTAGTTGGAAGCATGTCAGCCTTTAACGTTGTTGTAGGACTAAAACCTCACAGCGTTAACAGAAAATAAACCTCACGCAACGACGCACACTAGATTTAACTTTAATACGGATCAAAATACAAGTCGATGATTCCGCAAAGTATAGAAAATAAAGGATTGAAAAGCGGAGAAAGAGGATAACTCACTTCATCTTGACACCTAAATATGGAAAAAGGAAGTGGATATGACGTCAGATGAGAACGAAGCTAGAAAGACTCGAATCACAGAGATAAGATATTAAGAGCGTTGAGCGCGTAAGTAAGTAACCAAGCGAGCGCGCAGATAAATAAAAAATAATAATCTTCGTTTAATTTCAAACTGACACAGTGCAGGATGATTAAAAATCAATATGAACGGATGATTACAAGTTATTACAGGAGTCGAATTTAACTGTATTCACCAGCCATACAAGGCGCCCATCACGTCACGTCTCATTTTTACGAACGCGCCATCTGGCGAACGATAGGCTGAGTGGACCTTTGGGAGGGTTCGAAGCGCGCTACCTACTGATCTTCTGATGCGAACCCCCTAGGCTGAAGAATGGCATGAACTAATCTAATCTAAGGGGGGTCCATAAAGTACGTCACGCTCTTTTTGAACCCCCCTCCCCTGTCACGACTGTCACAAAACTCGCCCCCTAAAGTACGTCACACTTTCAACATAGAAATAATCACGAAAGCAACTAATACATAAACAAGGCTTCGCACTACACTATTATTACTAGCGCTCCTAGCGAGAGGAATCGTGAAAAACACATTCTAATGCATTTCATGCTATTTTGACATAAAACTAATTAAAATGTTTCAGAAAATTTTTGAAAATTATTTGTAAAGCTATGAAATTCTGCTAAAAAAATAAAAAATAAATTATAAATAAAAATATAAAAATAAATGTGTGACGTCACACATGGCCTGACCCCCCTCCCCTGTCACAAACTGTCACACTTTCTTAAACCCCCCCTCCCCTGGAGCGTGACGTACTTTATGGACGGCCACTTATATTATATTTCTTATTTTATAATTCTCGAGGAATCATTCGATGGTCATTAGCCTACTATGCTAAATTGTACCACCCAAATTCAAGTGTGAGTCCCGTCGAAAGCCATGAAGGGTATCCGAGAAGAGACGGAAACATCCAATTATACGCCTTTGCCAGCGTGCCAATGGACATTTGCGCTACAAGCATCCCATATAGAAATATGGGTTCCATGTAAGCCCCATGTCAAAATGCTGGCAGGAACGGAAGAAATGGGTCCAGAAAAAGATAAATTTCGTAGTCAAGATCTGAAAGCCAGAATAGATGCTGTAAAGCGATCGTTTGCCGGAGGAGAGTTCCAAATAGAAAAGGCGGACCTGCCAATTACTAAGCTGTCATTGTCCACAGAAATTTGAGAAAGTCCTGTTAGCACTGGTCGACTACAGAGACAGAAGTCTGTTGAGTCAGTAGGTCTACAGACCGAAGATAGTGCAATCGTAATCGTGAGATTTATGCAGCATTAAAAAATCCAAGTCGCGGGTGCTCATATTCAGCATTGACAAGGCATATATTATTAAGCAGCAAAATATGATTTCTAAGGAGTAGGCCTAATTTTTTAAAGTAATGAAACGTTAAATAATTTTGTGCAACTAAGAATATCCGGAGCTTTGAAATCTGTAGGTTTTGAACGTCCCCTCATATATAGCGCCACCTATCGTGTTGTCGAAGCGGTTGTTCCGGGTGGGCGGTGATGTGTAGAAGGAAGTGAAACGAGTAAAGAGGAACTGTGGAGGATTCGACGGCCGAGGATTCGCCTTTTCTTGCTATTTTGCTTCCGTAGAGGACTCGCCAAGGAACTACGATGGCTGGACGCATGCCGGCGGTCGTCATCGACAATGGCACGGGGTCAGTAGTTCAGAAACACAACGGTTAAGTCTATTTCTGAGTACTTGGATTTTTGGATTTTGCGAACGGCGTCTACCGCATCCAGTCATAAAAAATCATAACTACACGCCCTACTCTGCGAGAACTTCTTTTCAATACATACAACTTCCTCGATATTAATTAATTACTAAATAAATTGACACCAGGATTGGGACTGAGGGCTGATTGTTACTAAATACCATGCATTTAGGAAGATGCACGGTTCAGCGTAAGGCACGCAGGGCCGTAGCAAGCTATAGTAGCGCCCTGTGCCAAGCGTAAATCTAGCGCCCCACCCCTCAAAGATCAACTTAACCAACAATGACCAAATTTGTTGACTCGAATATAATAGAAGGCTTTATCATTTAAAGAAAATAGAAACGAAGTTTCTGTGCTTGTATTAACATTTCATTTTAGTCACTTCATATTTATTTCGCTGTTGAAGTGATTTTGAGGACAGGGAGGTTTGGGCAAGTCCCATGAGGAAAGGATTCGACTTCTTTCGAGTTCGATTTTTCACCGTAAGCCATGGGTGTCCCATCGTGTAATCAACAGGGGTTTATTAAGGAGGCGTGCGCTCCTACGGGACCTCGTCCATACGGCGACTTGTATTGTGCCACTAGCCGCTATGTCTTTCAGCTCTTCAGATTTGCACTCCCTCTTGAGTTGCGCCCTGTGCCGTGGCACCGTTGGCACATGCCTCGCTACGGCCCTGAAGGCACGAACCTGATCCATGCGTTATAGTAATCTGTCGTTTTAGCGTCCCAGAGTATTTGAACAGTAAAGCATATCGTTTTAGAGTCACAAATTAGTTTTAACGTTAAGGTATAGTTCGCACATACCAGAATGTAAGTTTGTAATATGAGCACAAAACAACCGGAAATGATTTGTTAGGAAGAAACACGAATCAATAGGAAGCTAAAGCTGGTACTAGAGGTCTGGTTAGTTTGTGTCTAAAAATATAGTGACTACCAATATGATTCAATTGGCTGCAGTAATAGCAGCTGATAGCAATGGCAGTTCATCAACAAAATAGAAATTCTATGTCATAGATGCCAATTTGCTGCTGTTTATTAAATAAACTGAACTAGGTAACATTAAATGTTGCCAATGTGAAATTACGTGTGCTTTTGATTAAGACTTTGGATATTTTAATATATCTGTTTTGGGATTGTCAACAGGTTCAACCCCAAAATAAATAATTGCCAACAAATTTCAAAACTGACCCATACTCTGCAACCATGACCAAAGGAACCCTCGAAATTGAAACCTCTGAAATTGTTCGATGGGTACGTCCTTAGTTATAGGCCTTCAGAAGATAGTGCCACTGAAACTAATATTTGCTATTTAAATGGTTTTAGTTATTCAAAAATGGGGTACGCTGGAAATACGGAGCCACAGTTCATCATTCCTTCGTGCATTGCAATCAAGGAATCGGCTAAAGTTGGAGACCAGGCCATTCGACGCCTTGGAAAGGGCGTGGAGGACCTCGACTTCTACATTGGGGATGAGGCAGTCGATGCAACTAACTATGCTGTGAAGGTTGGATGCTGGTCTTTCTCTTGTGTTGTGCTATGATGTCAACTGCTTAATATGAAGTTATTTATCTCTGGACAACCCCTCTGACACGTCGTAGTGCTCTTGAATAAGCTGATGCCCTGCCCTTTGTTGTAATATGCTTATACATGTGTGAACAACTGTAGAGATTTTGAGATTAAACACAGTTGTTGTTGAGATTTTGAGATGTTACATATTATTTTAGATTAGTTCACTTTAACAACTGATGTTGTCCAAGGTAATGACTGCTCAGAAGACTTTGTGAAAACCATGTTGTTGCTGCATAATAGATTAGATAGATACAATCACAATTTTATCAGCGACAATGATCACACTTCTATTATCTAACCTATAAGTATTTATGTTGTTGTTGCCAGATACAGATAACGTATCTGTATGACTGTTACATTAATGCTTTGCATTTAAGATTTCAGGATGCCTGAAAATCATGTTAGTTGTTGTTGCCCATCCGATCAGAGATAAGATGAGAAAAAGGTGATACAATCGCATTGCATTCCATCAGCTACAATGATCACACTTCTATTTTCTAACCTTAAATAATTACTTTTGTTTTTGTTGCATAACCTCAGTTAGAGCCAGACTAACATAATCTGAGGACCTGTTGACCGCTTACATATTTTACAATTTTTGCAGTCAACCTACCATATTGGCGCATATCTGCCTCAAATGTGGGTTGATGTTTTGATTATCTTTTGTAGTGGCCCATCCGTCATGGAATTGTAGAGGACTGGGACTTGATGGAGAGATTTTATGAGCAGGCAATCTTCAAGTACCTTAGAGCAGAACCAGAAGACCACTACTTCTTACTGGTAAGAACTACCAATGGCTCTTCCTCCACCATGGCTGCAATTAATATAATTATGCATAGGTGATTTTGAAATGGAAGCTAGGGAACTGTTGGATGTTTTGAGAGCTCTTTAAGGTGCTATATAAATGTTGTGCTGCATCCACACACACATATGTACATGCATGCATGCCTTTTAAAAGCGCTATTTCTAATCTGTTTTAATCTTTTAGGGCCGCTGTAATAAGACTGAAAGTATCAATCAGTTGTCATTGCCCTTTGTAGAAATCTGGGGGTTAATAAGATCGAATACTTGAAAGGTGATTCCAAAAGACACAAGGACAGCCTACGTGGGGAATGTGTTTACGTTTCTGTTTAAAATGTAATCAGTTTGAACAGTGAAAATGATATTGTGTCGTGAACATAGCATAATTAATACAGAGTGTTGAATTTGGGAAAAGGGAGAGAATAGAAGTTTTTCCCAAACACCAGGGTATGGAAAACACCGTCAAGAAGAGACTTCTTTTTAGTATCTGAATTTTACGTTACGTTTCATACGATGATGCTTTGTCATTCATTAAACATTAAAAATAATGAGCGGTTTGCACTGTTTTAGATACTTGTCAGGTAAGACATTGGAACCCACTGATTTCTAATATTTTACATATCCATGGAGGCTAGAGATTGAAATTTGATTCCTATATGATGACTGAATATGATAATGATACCTGTGTCATATAGAGTACATCTGGGAAGGTCCCAACACTGGATGCTGTGCAAGTATTTCATTTCAGTTACAATGTGTTTAATTTTTCTGTTAGACTGAGCCTCCACTGAATACACCAGAAAACCGGGAGTACACTGCCGAGATCATGTTCGAATCGTTTAATGTACCTGGGCTCTACATTGCTGTTCAGGTGCGTATGTCATTCATCACCAGTACAGGTGTGTTACTTCATTATTTGACCGCCGGGAAAAGATAGAAAGATATCAAAGTGCTTGAATGCCATGGAGATAATAGTGTCTTTGTACTGTGTAGTTTATAATTATTTTAAAGCCGCTTTTATGATATAAACATGTAGTATTGACAATAAAGAAGTGAACTGGTGATGTAAGCTATCTCTGTTGAAGTGGTTACTTTAAATTAATCTTTTTGAGTCTGGTCAGATCGATTCCATTCCAATGAGAAATGATGAGTTTGTTGGCAGAGGCACGGAATGCACTCAAGCTCAGCCCAAACTGTTCTGCATCATGGCTCAGCTAAAAATGACCCATACTTGATGATTGTAGGCAACGGGAGGGGTGTAAGGAGTTAATAGTGATTGAAGTTTGACAGGAGGGAGGTGTGATGGTGCTGAGTGATTTGTAGGTCAAACTGGCCAATGTAATAAGTTTATTCAGAATTATTATTCTAGTGTCCACTCGCATCCCATCTGTGAGTGTTTCTTGGTGTTGATGTTGACAGGCAGTTCTTGCACTGGCCGCATCCTGGACATCAAAGCAGGCAAGTGAGAGGACGCTGACAGGAACCGTGATTGATTCAGGCGATGGTGTCACCCACGTTATACCAGTGGTAAGCTACTGAATTTCCATTTCTAACTCATCCTCTGCTCTGATCTTCAGCCAGAGAGCATAAGAGCCAAACCAGGCACAGAGTATATATTTTTGGGTGCCACCCATTGCTTGCTTGCTCCCATATTTTTTTCTGGGCTGAGATCTTGTCAGCACAATCACTAATCAAACCTCAGGTCATTCAGTTCAGCGGCTTTGGATGTAGAACAGATCCAAATTGCTCATACTGAGCATTGTATCTTGTGATATAATAGAAGATTTTGTCTGCCTAAAATGTGTTCATGTATTTAAAAGAAGGGATGCTCGATAGTGTAGTGATTAGCTTGCTGGACTGTCAATTGAGATGAGGGTTCAAATCCCCACCCATACAGAAATTTGGTTTGAGATTTTTGCTCCACCTGAAACCCGTAGCCAAATCAGCTATTATGAGTACACTGACTGTACACTTTGGTGGAAAGATGAGACAGTGAGGGAGAGGATTTGCCACCCACCCTCATATGCCAAGGCTAAGCAAATGAAGTTGCTAACACTTCATACCCATGGCTGCCTCAGGACTAGCTTCAGGGACTGCTGCTCTTCTGAACTGTGTACTGCTACATCATTTGCCATGCACAGTCTTCTAGATTTGTGTCTCTTTTTTGTTTCATGCTTATTTTGGCTTTTCTCAAGAGTTTTGAAATGAATGAAAATTTCAGGCCGAAGGGTACGTCATAGGCAGCTGTATCAAACACATTCCAATCGCAGGTCGGGATATAACCTTCTTCATTCAGCAACTGCTGAGGGAGAGGGAGGCGAACATTCCCCCAGAACAGTCGATGGAGACTGCAAAGGCGATCAAGGTGAGACCAGTTGACGTTTATTGGTGAAGTCAATAGTTCATGTTATGTATACAAATATCATTGTGCACAACTTTGAAACCTTATTTCAATAACCCTGACAAAGTTTTAATAATTATATGCCTTGTGATTTATCAAGATGGTCACATCTCACTATTGGAATCACACGTTGTCTTCTACTTCTAAATACATGGCTTCACTATCTTGGTGCCGAACATCCTGGAACAAACTTTCCCAGAAAAATAAACCCAGGTTGCAAATGGCTCAAACACGTCCTTTGGATTTTGGCAAGATGCACCTTTTGTGAACTGTTGCCAGACTTATTGCAGCACCTTTGGAGCTGCTTGAGATCTACCCTATCAGTGCTAGGATACTTGCATGCATACAAATGAAATACATTGACATTTTTCTCCCTTGACTTGCCTGTAAGCCAAGACGACATTCGAATAGAATCGCATTGTATGATCAATATTGCTCAGCATTCTTTCTCGCCTCAATGCAAAAATGATAATGGAGATGAATAACAGTTTTGAAATTTAGGTGACTTTACTATTTATCCAGTCTGAACAGCCAGTTTTTGATGGATGTATCAATTTTTAAACTATGAATTGATGAACTGGTTGCTTTAATTTGTAACTATTTTTGTTGTTATCATCAATGTTTTCAGGAAAAATTTTCGTATGTGTGTCCGGACATTGTTAAGGAATTTAGTAAATATGACGCGGAGCCGTCGAAGTGGATCAAACAGTACGAGAGCGTCAACTCTGTTACTAAGCAACCATTCTCTGTGGATGTTGGATACGAAAGGTTTCTTGGACCAGAGATTTTCTTCCACCCAGAGGTAATCATTTAAAAGATTAATTTGTTGAGTGCCTATTTGTTTTAGAAACACTGTTCAAAGCAGGTTTGCTGGTAGTGTTTGTGTAAAATTACTGTTTCTCATTAGCACAGAAAGGTACAGCAGAGAAACCAGCTTATTTGCTGGTGCTTTTCATTGGTGATTGGATAGGAACGTGGGCAGCGGTCTTAATTTTTTGGGGTGTTTGTAGGCCCCAGATTTTGTATCTAATATCAACTATCACCCACAGTCCCACAAGATACATTATGACTCTGAAAAATTAGATGAAGTTTCAGTTGAAGGTGATTAATCAACTCTGTAGTTGACTTTGATGTCATTTTTTACTTTGCCTTTGAATGAGATTAGTGACTATCATAATCAATCATCGTGTTGTTAATAATTTGTAATTTATTTTCTTGTAGTTTTCAAATCCAGATTTCACTCTTCCAATTTCTGAAATTGTCGATGACGTGATCCAAAACTGCCCAATTGATGTGCGACGAGGCCTTTACAAGGTCTGCTGCAAATTGCAAAAGCTTGAGGAATCTGTTTTTCTAACGTTAGGACAGAATTACAGAGATTTCTTATTTGCCTTACAGTACATCAGTCTTGATAATGTTACAGTCTCGAAAAACCAGTATGTGATAGGGCTGCTAGGTTTGTGTTTGAAAGAGAACATAAAATTCGATGTTACCAGTTGGGTACAGTTGGTTGCAGCGCTCGTGAATAAGCTGGTGCCCTGCGCTTGGCTTTCGAGTGGCGCTTTAGAAGTTTGGAGATTACGATTACGATTACACATGTATTGAGATTTCCTTTATCGCACCATGTAAGTTATGAGTATCAGTTGTGGTCTTTTTCAAACCATGAGTGTTAAATTGTTTGAAGTAAAAAAATAGTAGTTACACCAATTCAAATAAAACATCTTAACTAGTGCATTGCACAGTATGTTTCTATCTTCATTAGAATACCTCAGTGTTCTTGACTTTGCCTATTTTCATTTCTAACTGCATTCTCTGTATAACTGGTATTTGGTGTAGCAATCCGTGCAGTGGTCTGCCTGCTTGTTATAGCTAGTGTTTGGTGTAGCAGTCTGTGCTTTGATCTGCCTGTGTGTGTGTAGAACATAGTACTATCTGGTGGATCAACCATGTTCCGTGATTTTGGAAGACGTCTCCAGAGGGATGTCAAGCGCTTTGTGGACAACCGCCTGAAGACGAGCGAGGAGCTGAGCGGAGGAAAACTCAAGGTAGGACTTGGCCGTCACAACAGAAACGTAGCCGTTAAAATGGTTATGACAGCATTAATTATATACAACTTCCTCAATGATGGGTTATCATTTTGATTGTAGAGACAAACACTGGGCAATTATGACAGTCTGTAATGATTTGCTTTCATTTTCAGATAAATTATGATATTTACGGTGTTAACAGTTATGCACACACACATGCAGACAAATAGATGGACAGACATAGACAAATTGACAGACACATAGACAGACAGATAGACAAATAGACATGACATACAGACAATAATAAATTGACAGACAAATGTTGAGGGGTGAGTGGTAGTCTGGTTGTTAATATGCTGGACTGTCAGCAAGAGTACAGAGGTCAAATCTGTGCTTTAATTTTGCCCTGCCCCAGCAAAGCAGAAATAAGTTTAAGAGTTCTGTTCCACTGCTTCCCCCTAGTTAACTTGGCTATAACACTAACCATATACCATTGATGGGAAGATTGAGTGGCACGGGAGAGGACTGACAGATCACCTTTGTGTGCTGAGGCTAAGAAAGCGAAGTCGCTAACACTTTATGCCCATGGCTGTTTGTCAGGGTTAGCCTAAGGGGATACTCTTCTTCAATAATGATGAATAGTTCTCCAACTGCACGAGTGATGTTTGTTAGTTCCTGTATTGAGGATGGTTGTTTCATGAATAGAATGTTTAGAAGTTATTACATTTCTTTTACAAACCCAACTGATCTAGTTGGGTAGCCAGTAGCCTTGCCTAAAAATTATGTGCATAATATGCTGCTTTTCTAATAATGCATTGTTTTCTACTCTCATAGATGAAACTGGCCAGCAGCACCTCAGAGTGTCTTTAACCCTTTAACGACGAGCGTGTACTAAAATGTATGGGAAACCATAGGCAGCTCATCGTTAAAGGGTTAAAGAAGTCAGAAATCCTAATTTTAGCATTCTTGTCACTGTTGACAGTTTCTTAAGTATGTAACGACACACTGTTGGTTTTTGATTTTTTAATACTACTGCATTTTCTGTTTAAATTTAGCCAAAGCCAATTGACGTAGCAGTTGTTACCCATAACATGCAAAGATATGCCGTCTGGTTTGGAGGGAGTATGCTTGCTTCCACGGTGCGTTCCTTTGGCCTTATTCCTTGTATAGTATTATATTCATAATAAATATATTTGTATTTCTATCAGTTTCTTATATAATATATTATATCGTATAGATATTATTATAAGATGATAATTTATATGTAGTACTAGTTGTAGCTCGGCCAAGGCTGAAGGAATGGAGCTGTACATGACTTGAATAAAATCAATGATCATATAATGTGCACGCACGCACACACACATACAAACATTTATGTGTGTGTATATATATATATTTAAGAGTTAAACTATATAGTAAAACTATTCTGATGAGAAATGCTGTTTCAACTGGAGCAATTATATATAATTGGTGATGTAATAACATTTTCAAAAATCTTCCACTCCACTGCACGTGTTCGAATGAACTCTTTAGGACCGATTTGTATAATGCATTTTGCAGAGACTAGTTAATAGCCATGTGAGCAATATGTAAACTTGGTTGCAAAGGTTGTTGCTAAAAGAGGCTGACAGTTGTTAGCATCAGAAGTTTGATTTTGTGTTGCGTCTTTTGGCTTCACTTCTGTCTGTCTGACCTACCTTGCGTTTGTATTTTGCAGCCGGAGTTCTACCAAGTCTGCCACACGAAGGCAGACTACGATGAACATGGCCCTTCGATCTGTCGTCATAACCCTGTGTTTGGGGCAATGTCATGATCTTTCCCATCAGTGCTTGTCGTGGCAGTGATCGGAATTACCAGCAAAGGACATTTTGCAGATGCTTGTAGAATTTGCTTATTTTTCTACGATGATTATACCAGAAGTTACAGATTTCCCTCTGAACAAATTCAGTTAAAATTTCTCACTATAGCTGCATCTTTCTTTAACACTTGAGTGTAGTTGCTAATTCGATTTTATGACCATAAAATATTGTACAGAACGTTTTATCAGGTCAGGGAAGGCAAAGTTTTGCCTGCCAGCTGAAATACCGAAGTACACGCATGGGGTAGGTCAAGGTTATTATAGCATAATGTATAGTTTTCTCAGTCTACTATATGCCAATGCAACAGATCTCTACAATAATTACGACCTGTTGTGCAGTGAAGGAATTGTTTAAAAACGTTTTGCAGTTTATTTAAATTTTGTTTGGCTAAAGTTTATATTTAAAACGACAGAATAAAATTCATTTGAAAGGTATTGAACTAGAAACTCGAAAATACATAAAAGAATTATTGGAAATTGTGTACTTCAGATATTGCCGACACTTGTTTTATAATTATTGACTTTGCCAAGTGCAGAATTTGAGATAGGTTCAGATGTACTACTAACTTGTGTTCCTCCTCGATATGGAAAATTTCTCAGAAGTTGCTCTGATATGAATTTTGAGAGTTATCGGTCTTTCAGTGACAGATGTTGTAGTGACTTAGATGGACCATTGGATGATGTCCTGTCATATATATATGATTAGTTATTAAAGCAGTTCTTGGTGACATAAATTTCTTTCAGGAGGTTCAAATGTCATGTCTTGCGTGAAACGCTAAGAAATTTAATTACAATCGTTGGATTTCTGCTTAAAATGTGTTTGGAATTTATTACTTTAAAGAAAATATGTCCTTGATAAATATGCATAATGGTATGGTTGTTGTTTACTTTGAAATTTACATGTTTATCATAATTGTAATCTCAAGATTTCTATAGTGCCAACAATAGCCATGTTGTTGGAACCAGCTTGTGCATAGGGCTTGGTCCAAAAAATCACTGCAATAGGTAAGATTGGGTTTATGTTGGAACTTGCTGCATCATTCTCAGGTATGAAATCAGAGTAATAGCGATTATTTTATATTTTTCTGACCAGTTAATGGTACAGCATTATGTGCACGTGAACAGTAGAATGCTCTCGTGAACTTTGATATCTTTATATATGTAAAAGAGGTAATGTATAGGCATATAATTATAAGGTCAATGACGAGTGTCAGTATTTGAATAGTTGGGCTACTTAAGTAATTGAACTTGTTAGTAGTAAGGTAGACACAATTACATTCACTGGTAGTAGTTAAATAAGTAAGTAAGTATATTCTTTATTTATCCAACTGCATAACCGCACTTTGGTTTACATGAAATAACACATTATAAAGCATTCTTGTTAAAAACGTTTTTCTCATTAAGTTGTCAGCCTGTGGGACAATTCGGTCATGTGGTCTGGGACACCGGGAATAGGGGAGTGTCTTTACAGGAGGGAGGAGCGGGTTCAGAACATGGCTGGGTCTGTCAAGGCAGCAGTAAAGTTGGTATATTGAGTCAGAATATTTAAATAGATATAAAGTCCATTCTAATTCTGACCAGTTAAGTAAACCGTATTCATCAAAAGTTTCACTAAAATAAAAGCAGTTGTTGCAAATCGAGTACAATACATGTATATTGTATTAATGATCGTAGAGTGCAGAAATTTAATTGCAGTCTGGGCAAGTAGACCAACCCAAGGAACCCCATTATAATTGAAGAACTTCTATAGTGCCATCATAATAATGCTCAACGCATCAGTCGGTGTCTGCCTCTAGCCAATCTTGTGCACAGGGATGCATTTTTATATAATAATAATAATATTATCTTGCTTTACTGACTGCTGACATAAATTGTTGTACATTTACTATTATTGCAATTTAACTCTAAAGAACACAGCTTCAATACAACGGAGATAATAGTCTCAAAGCTAAACCACCAACGGGGGCTTGAACTCAGACTCTCGGTCTCTGGCTGTTATCCAGTGCTGTTACGGGCCCCCTGTAAAAAATTCTTTTGGCTGCCAATGCCGGTTATGTTGACCTCATCAATCTTAATCGAATTGACAAAAGCATCTTAGAAATAGCTTGCTACTGACTATGCTGAATAAATTGTTGTAATTACTATTATTACAATTACTCTAAGAACATGGTTCTAAACAATGAGATATAGTATACGTCTCAATGGTTCTAAACCGTGACAGCTTGCCTCAGACTACATATTTATGGCTCTCTTCAGCACTGTTACTGTACGAAATGCTAATGATGCTCTATGCTGTTGCTATGATAACATGAATGATAGCTTAACAAATCTTAATGGTTAATGTAAAACATGTAGTAAATCCTAATTTAATTTTATGGTGAATATTGGCTTATGTATTTCTATATTAAAGATTATGCGAATATAGACACGATATTAATGAGTAATAAGATGGCGCTGTATAATATAAAATAATAAGCGGAAGTGTAGACTCTTGATTTAATTATGGATTTTAACGTTCAGTGTGACCACTCCTTGGAATTTTCCCAAGATCTTGTGATTTTGGGGTCGACTTGGTATCTGGGGATTTTACATAGCAATCTTGGGATTTGTGCAGACTAGTTTTTACTGTACTTTTCAACAGTGGCGGCGAATCGGAATAAGATTATAAAAAACTCGCTTTATTATTATTGTGTCTTGTCAACATCATAATTTTGTTAATTCAATATTATGTTCCGGTTTTTTGGCCAGTTATTAGCTAGGCATTTTTTAAATAATAATTGTGATTATTAAAACACATTTCATATTCCAGCACAGGTTTTCCTTTTCAGTAACTTGGGATTTCTTGGTACACTTTTGGCCAATCTTGGGATTTTTCTGGCTAGAGCTTGGGATTTTATAAAATGGAGAGTGGTCGCACTGGTAACGTTTGTTTAGCAACAGCCGCAAGCTTTCGTTTCCGTAACAGCGACTAAATCGTAAGCATTTTATTTATATTTTAATCATTTTAATCTATCGGAATAATATGCACCAACGTGAGTGGGATACGTCCGTATAAGATGCAAATCATGATAGGTCTTTGTTTGAATAGCGCTGCTTAAGAACTTTATTAAAACATAATGTATGTAATTTCTGGGTGTCATCCATCACGACAAGCACATTATTTTATGTTTGCTGGGCTTGACGTACAATTTATTGCACAAGATTACTATTATCGTCATCATTATTTTTATTTTATTACCCACGTAGAAATATTTTATAAGGAAAGAAACGGTTGAATTCATAAAAAATGCATTTTAATTTATTCCGGCTGCACATTTAGCCCAGTAGGGCCATCCTCTTTCCATTTTGGCTTGTGTAAATATAGATCTACGGTTGTTAAAACAACAGTATTAATTGAAATTCACTAAACAATGCATGCTTGTTAATATTCCTGTCCCACATGACTGACTATTTAGGTTGATGAGGCCTGCCGGTGAATGGTTCAATTAAATATTAAGTTATTTGTATGAAAACAGGGAATTGACCTGATTAGGGTTACTATAAGTCCCATTGTGGTCTGATCTGGGTAAAACACCAGGAAACGCATAGTCAGTTTATAAGTTTACAGTACTTATCAGGGCTTATTAATATGTGCAGCTCTAGATGACTGTGTCTGGTTATGCCGTCAAGGATATAATGAAAATGAAATGTTTTAGTTAACTAAGAGAGTGTAAGTTAGATACTCAGTGACTTTCGACCTGTATTTCAGTCAGTCAGTTTAATTTATTCCGGCTGCGCATTTTCCCAGTAGAGCCATCCTCTTTCCTTTTGGGAAACTGTCTGCAATTCAGTCAGTTTTGGTTTTACAGTTAGTTAATAAGACATTTTGGGGTGCTCGATAGTGTAGTGGTTAGCGTGCTGGACTGTCAATCGAGAGGTTGGGGTTCAAATGCCCACCAGGGCAGAAATTTGGTTCAAGATTTCTGCTCCACCTGCATCTCCTAACCAACTCAGCTATGATGAGTACACTGACCATACACTGTCAGTGGAAAGATGAGTCAGTGAATGAGAGGGCTGGCTACCCGTCCTCATGTGCCAAGGGTAAGAAAATTAAGTCGCTAACACTTCATTTTTTGGCTTCCTCAAGGCTAGTTTAAGGGACTGCTCTTCTTCTAATTAGATATATGGTATTATCATTGAGTTGATAAGTTAACCAGTTGATAAATCTAGCAAACTGACAGTTTGGTAAATGGTTAGTCATTTCGGCAAAGACATTTATTAATTTTTAGCGTAAGTTATGTATACAGTAATTTTTATGTGCCATTTAGCATCGGTCTTTATGACATTATGAACGGAAAGAGCAAACCTGGTTCTTATCTCAAGGAGTATTCATGGCAGGAGGTCAGGCAGCATACAAGCCCCAAAGATCGGTGGCTTGTGATTGACGATGTCATTTACGACGTCACCGAGTGGCAGAAAAGGCATCCAGGTGGAGCAAGGATCCTTGGTCATTATGCTGGACAAGACGCAACCGTGAGTGCAAAAATTATTTGCTTCAAGTTTAATGCAAGAATTCAATACGTTCGTGTATTCGTTTGTATGCGTGCATGTAGGAATCTGCCGATCTCCAACTTTTATTTGATTTTGACTGGTTCTCTTTGACTTTGGGTTCATCCAGTGAGGACTACCACAGAGAGGAGGTGGGAGGGGTCAAATATGGACATATGTGGCCACGGGAAGGGGACGTTGAGCCCAATGCAGATGTCCTCATCTAACTTTGATATGTGTGGTGATTTGACTACCATTTCAGTCGTAGAGTAAACAGTCTGTACCGTATTAAATCTGATTACAGTCCATTTGTTTGACAAGGTGGCATAAGAATGACCTCACTCTGTAGCAATTGTAGCCCTGTGGGATCAACAGGGTAGTCTGATCCAGGTCTTAATACTCCACTGGGGCCATATTCATGGGAGATGACTAAGCTACTCTGGTGTGCAGATGTCCTCAAATGGAACCTAGGAGGATAATGTGGCGTAACGAGGGGCAGGGGGCGGCATGCCCCGGCGGGGCGGGGGGCGCAAAATTAGGCTTTAGAAAACAATTTTTTAAAAGAAATCAGAAAAAAATAGCTAAAAAGGTCAATAAAGTAACTATTATGACATGAGTAGGCGCAGGGCGGGGGGGGCGCAAAATGAGGCTTTTGACAATTTGACCACATTTTTCAGGGAAAAAGACGGAAAAGCCAAAAAAAAAAAAAAGTCATCAGAATTTTTGGTGGAATTAAGAAAAATTTTTCTGGGGCGCATGGGACTCTAGTTACGCCACTGGACACATGGGAAGGGTCCAAATTAGGCCATTCGTTGCGGATTTCCGTACTAGGGACGACCTTTGTAATAGATATGATCATTGATAGATGCTTTGTATATATTAAAAGTTTCCCGATTTATTTGGAGTCAATTGGAATGAATACTACAAGTTAAAATGTACAAGTAATGAGACATTTCATTGGTTAGTCAAGGCTTAATTTCGGTGGTCATAGACAAATAGGAAGCCTATGAATTGATATAAATAATGTTTGGTTGATTTTTGTCATTTTTTCTTTGTTAAAGGATGCTTCTTTTGCCATGCATAAGGACATGGCCTTGGTTTCAAAGGTTTTAAAGAGCATTGTTGTTGGAAGAGTTTGTGCCACACCTGATGAGCTTGACGGCTTAGTAAGTAATCAACTATTCTAGGCATTAGATCAACTGAAGTATACCAGAATCTTCTAATTACTGATTCAGTTAAGACATGATTTCTGATGTAGTGTGGTCAGCATACAAATCCCAAATTAATTCCGTTTTAGAACATTACTTTACTCAGCTTTAGAACATTACCTTATTAGAACAGCTACTGTGTTTTTAGTTAACTTTTAAACTAACTTTTCTGCTACTATTTGAAAACTTTGTATGTACCATGCGTTTGCCAGCGTTTAATAAAGAACACACTTACTTATAATAGATTTGAAGTAGACATCCTAGTTAGGGAAATGTTTTCAATTGTGGTCATCAATTTGAATGCAAGTGACTCCATTAAACATATTTTCTTTTTTGCTAGAAGTATAAAGTTTCTGGTAGTATTCAGCAATAATGCTAATGTTTGGATGTTTTAAATTTAAATGTTGCATTGTTGTGTTTTAGGCATTGCCACTTGTAATTTTGCAGGTCTTGATTTTGTTAATTTTTCATGGAGTGTTAGGTTGTTGTGTTGAGTTTCAGTCTTAACTAGGATTTGTTTGTGATTTTAGAAAAGTTACAAAAGTGACTTAATTCAGGACTATCGTCAAATGCATAAGGTCGTACAAGATGGTGGACTGTTTCGACCCAGCCCCTTCTTCTTCATCTTTAGCGTTTTGGAAATAATTCTACTTGAAATACTTGCTTACCTGATTCTACGTTGCTTCGAGGTCTCCTGGCCAACATATCTCCTTGCAGCTGCTTTGCTGGCAACTTCACAGGTAACAGAGCTTGAAGCAGGTTTCAAAATAATTGTTCTCTTTTGGATTGTCTTATTATCTACTTATTATAGGCATAATGTAGAAAATTCTTGTATGATGTGATTAAGATTATCGCATATTTTAATTCTGCTTTAGATTGCAACCAATGAGAAGCTCATTCTTGGTATTATGTAGTGCATGGGGTGCTCCTAAATGTAGCATTGTGAAGAATGTTTTAAAAGTATGGTACACCAGTAATGATCTACTGACCAGACGGTTCACTAGCTGATTCTGACCAAAAGGTTGTGAATCCTTACCATGGGGTTGTGTTCTGTCAAAAGGGTTGTGATTCTGTTGAAATGGTTGTATCTCTGTCCTAAGGGCGTGAATCTGTCCTAAGGGCTGTGAGTCTCTCCAAAGGTTTGTTATTATGGAATACAGTTTTGCATTAGAAGCAACCCCTAGTTTATGCTTTGTGTGTTATGATAATGGTGTTGTAGAAGTTTTCTGGTTGTAGACTAGGCTTGGAATCTCAAAATGACACTGTTAGAAGCAAATCATGTAACAATTTGCTAACCGGTGTTTCTAGACTAATTTGACCCTGCTGAAAACGAAAATCGCTGTTAGCAACCTGGATTTTGAGCGGTTGCATGGGAAAACAAGATGGCGGACAAAATGGTGGCCAATACCTTCAAATTGCTATAAGTGAAGTTTTGTATGTGATGGAAACATAATTTTAGAGTCTAAATTAACATATTCAGGGTCAAGGAATGTGATGGAACTAAAAACACACAAGTAGCTCTGACAGAAAATCAAAATGGCGGACAAAATGGCGGTCATTATCTTCAAATGGCTATAAGTGAAGTATTGTATGTGATGGAAACCTGATTTCAGAGTCTAAATTAACATTTTCAGGGTCAAAGAATGCGATGGAACTAAAGGCAAATATGTAGCACTGCCAGAAAACAATATAGCGGACAAAATGGCGGACAAAATGGCGGCCAGAATCTTCAGATGACTATAATTGAAGTCATGTATGTGATGGGAACCTGATTTTAGTGTCTAAATTAACATTATCGGGGTCAAGGAAAGCGATGGAACTAAAAACACATATGTAGAAGTGTCAGGAAACCAAAATGGCGGACAAAATGGCGGCAATTATCTTCAAACATTGCCTATAAGCGAAGCATTGTGTGTGATGGAAACATAATTTTTAGTCTAAATTAACATTTTTGCGGTTAAGAACTACTATGGAACTAAAGACACATACATAGACCTTCCAGGAAACCAAAATGGCGGACAAAATGGAGGCCATTATCTTCAAATTGCTATAAGTGAGGTATTGTATGTGATGGTAACCTGATTTTAGAGTCTAAATTAACATTTTCGGGGTCAAGGAATGCTGTGATACGAAAGACACATAATGTAGCACTACCAAGAAACCAATATGGCGGACAAAATGGCGGCCAGTCTGGAGTTGTTTTCTTGGTCAAAGAATACCAAAAAGTAACATTCTATATGTACATTGCAGTGAAACCGTCATTTTCTACATCAGAGGTTCTTAACAGGAGTTTCGCGACACACTTAGTGTCGCGTAAACATGGTGTGTGTTGGTCTGTCGCAAAAAATTGGTGTGGCCAATTCTCACAGCATATGTCCGTTACACTGACTTAGTTACTTTAACAGTTCAGCACTTTAGCTGTGAGAATTCGGAGCACTCTATATGTCTAGATTCTATTTTATTTTATCGCAATCTAGGGCGGCCATGATGTTTACCTTATTTTTGCATACACGGGATACACGTTTGCGACCGCGCCGATGAAAACGGTTACCCATTACTATTATAACAGACTGTAACATTCGAAATGGACACCATCCAGTTATGGCATGAAAAGCCAATATATTTCTCCTTATTTGATCATCCATACTTAGAGCAATTGTGTGAATTGGAATGAACTTCCGCTTTGCTGATGTTCCTGCCATCACCCACACTTAATCACATTTGAAGCGTTGATAGTGATGCAGCAACAGCAGAATCAGGTCGGTATCCCATGCACAAACGACTATGGCTTTCAGGTACATGTCTGGAAAGCATGCACAATTATTCTGGTATCAGCTTCTTCGTGTGTTGCTGCCAAGGCTGACACTTAAGACCCGGCAGTAGACAATGCCTTATCTTCGTCCACGAAACCATCAGCAACAACTGCATCTCTATCGCCATATGTGACTGTTGAGAGCTGAACGGATGGGAATGCAGCTAGATCAGCCTTGTTTTCAGGCATAGCAAGAAAATTCAGCCAATTTCCCGGCAAAGGAACACTTGGGCACTGTTTGCAGTGACGGATTGGTCGTAATGTCTTACACCGCTTTTGTCTGGTTCCACTTTTTACTGACAATGCCATTGAATGCCTAGTATCGATCGAAGACAATATCGTTTCTCTTGCAGCCACTCGAAAGTTTCTTCACATGTATAACCACTGTATCTGCCAGGTCACCAAGTGTCTTTGCTTTCGCAGGTTTCCCTATTGCTTTGCTTGTGCCATTGCTTGTTCATTATATGTGTTGCCTCTGTTAGGGAAATGCTGACCCAGACATACTACTTTTTCAGAGAGTGCCTGCAACATCGAGGCCTTATCAAACGTTCTCATAATGCCTTCAGCATACACCAAAGCCACTGGTTTTGAGAGAAGTTCATGGCACAGTGCCGTTGCAAGATCCACGGGACGATCGTCTGCATATGCTGTGACGAGTCGCTGCATGATATCGCGATCTCCCTTTACAATTTATCGGGGTGTTTCATTTCTTGGTTGAAGAACACTTCTTGTACAAGTCGTGAAATGTATACTATAGGAGCATTGCTCTTCTTCAAGGGATCATTGAATTTCTCATAACAGTTCCAGTGTCATTGCCACAAAGTCTATCATTAACAAATTTTGCAACTTTATCATGTCCATGTTTCTTTGCATTAAGAAGTGAATCAAGCATTGCTGATATTGCAACGTCTTTTGTTACTGCATTCTGAAGTAGTATTTCTTTATGCAATGCTATCGTTTTGTTGAACAGACAAAGCAGTGATTCTTCATCAATTTCGTCCCATTTCTGTCGAGAGAGTAATTTCTTTGTAAGTTTCATCAGGATGCGGTACGTCAAACAAATCTATGGTTTTCCTCTGAATACGAGAACGCAAATGGAATGACAGTGCCCATTGATGAAGTATTTTATTGTCGTTTGCTAGACCAGTTATTCCATCAGCCTCCTTACAGGTGCCAACTAGCCATTCTTTTGCATGGTCTGCATCAACCTGATTGAACCTTCTATAGCTGTTCTAAACAAAGGAAATCGCCGTCATGGAATGCATCCTCAATTTCTTTTGGCAACAAGTGCATCTCCGCAATGCAAATGGTGAGAGACTTACGATAATTCGAACGATCGTATCTGGAGATTTAATTATTATTATGGTTGAAATAAATTATAAGGGTTAATAATTAGACAAACGAATTGCTCTCTCTATCCTCACTTATAAAAACATTACAATAAAAGCAAACTTCTGTTGTCAAAATGTTATTTCACACTCTAAAATAAGACTGGCCGCCATTTTGTCCGCCATTTTGGTTTTCTGGAAGGGCTACATATGTGTATTTTGTTCCATCGTATTCCTTAACCCCAAAAATTTTAATTTAGACTCTAAAATTATGTTTCCATCACATACAACGCTTCACTTATAGGCTATGTTTGAAGATAATTGCCGCCATTTTGTCCGCCATTTTGGTTTCCTGACATTTCTACATATGTGTTTTTAGTTCCATCGCATTCCTTGACCCTGATAATGTTAATTTAGACTATAAAATCAGGTTTCCATCACATACATGACTTCAATTATAGTCATCTGAAGATTCTGGCCGCCATTTTGTCCGCCATTTTGTCCGCCATATTGGTTTCCTGGTAGTGCTACATTATGTGTCTTTAGTTTCATCGCATTCCTTGACCCCGAAAATGTTAATTTAGACTCTAAAATCAGGTTACCATCACATACAATACCTCACTTATAGCAATTTGAAGATAATTGCCGCCATTTTGTCCGCCATTTTGGTTTCCTGACACTTCTACATATGTGTTTTTAGTTCCATCGCTTTCCTTGACCCCGATAATGTTAATTTAGACACTAAAATCAGGTTTCCATCACATACATGACTTCAATTATAGTCATCTGAAGATTCTGGCCGCCATTTTGTCCGCCATATTGTCCGCCATATTGGTTTCTGGCAGTGCTACATATTTGTCTTTAGTTCCATCGCATTCTTTGACCCTGAAAATGTTAATTTAGACTCTGAAATCAGGTTTCCATCACATACAATACTTCACTTATAGCAATTTTGAAGTTATTGGCCACCATTTTGTCCGCCATCTTGTTTTCCCATGCAACCGCTCAAAATCCAGGTTGCTAACAGCGATTTTCGTTTTCAGCAGGGTCAAATTAGTCTAGAAACACCGGTTAGCAAATTGTTACATGATTTGCTTCTAACAGTGATTTCTAGAGCCCTTTTTAAATTCCAAGCCTAGACTATTGATTAAATTCTTCCTTATTAGCTGAATCACCTAATATTGAATTTGTAATTTCACATGATGCATTGGATTTGAACTGCAGGCATGGCCATGGATAAAAGTATAAAACCTTATGACGTAGACTTGATGACTTGCACCTAATGAACTGACAGTCTGCCAGTTTAATTCATTAATTCGTTCAGAGCATTTATGTAGCACCCTTCCAAGAACTTACTCAGGAGCACTCCCAGTCCAGCCAGGACTAAATAAAAGACTTGAGTGACTTTGTAAAACTGTGTCGGGTGGACCACAAGTAAAGAACAGAGCTCAAACTGGAGGTCATTCCAGATAGAAGGGCTCACAGCCGAAAAAGCATGGCACTGCCTAATAGCCAAGTGAGCCCGGGGAACTAGGAGCTTGCTCCTCATCTTTGAGTGAAGCACCCGACATGCTGCAACTTCAGACACTGGGCAGCAAAGGTCACACAAATAAGACGGAGCACAGTGAAGAACGCAGTGAGAACCAGAGCAGCAATGTGATATGAAATCCGCTGAGACACAGGCAGCCAATGCAACACGTCATGCATGTATGCAGAGACAGGTTAATCTTGCATTTTTTTAAATTTAAGGCTTTTGCGACTTAATGTACTTAAGTACTTAAGTAATGTACTTAAGTACTCATGTTTTGCGTTTAGTAAATCCTTGCACTTGTTGGTTGTAGGCTCAAGCCGGCTGGATTCAACATGACTATGGGCATTTATCAGTTTTCTCGACCTCATGGCTAAACCACCTTGGACATAAAATTATCATGGGAATATTTAAGGTAAACTAATTCAATTTACTGTTTCTTTCTCCAGACGGTCTCCGTGTCTTCTCGTAATATGACCATTATATGTTTTACAGTGCATTATTGTAAATGGAATTATAAAAGTTTTAAGAGTGGATTAAATTCAACGTTTATGCATTTCCCCATTGTTTTATGTAGGGAGCCTCTGCACACTGGTGGCAGTTCCGACATAACCAGCATCACGTCAAAACGAATATCATACGCAAAGATCCAGACATTGCATTGCCATATGTGTTTCTGCTTGGTACTAAGCAACCAATTTCGTGGGCTCAACATCGACGAGGTTTCATGCCGTACCAGTATCAGCACATCTACTTCTGGCTTAGTGAGTAATCCGGCTTTTTATTGGTGCCATATAAACATTTCTTGTTACTTTAATGTATATTTACCATGCTTCGGCGTGAAACTCTGATTCAGTGTCCGCGCTATAGTCGGGAGCGCCTCTGAGTAGAAATCTTGAAGGGGCGCTATAACAAGTGTTCATACATACATACATACAGTAGTTTTTTCTAATTTTGTCAGATTGTTGTAGTCTTCTGCACTCTACTTCAGTTGGTATGATAATTTGCTGTAGAATGGGGAGCTGGTTGAATGGTAGCACGCTAACACAAAGATCAGAGGGACGCGGGTTCGATACCCGCTAGCCCCATAAGGTTGACTCAGCCTTCAACTCCCTAAGGGACGACTTTAAAATGAGCAGTAGGGCAGATGGGTGTCTTGCAGGCTGCCATACAGTTTAATTCGACTCCTGTAAACTTGTTATTATTGTCTGTTACTACTACTATATCATGTTATCTTACTGTGTACTTGTCAGTTTGAATTAATAAATAAATATTATTATTATTATTTTTTTGCCCTGAGGTATTTCATTCCCCCAGGGACTTAGAAATTATAAAAGTAATGTGTCTGGCTATTCCTCATCCATGTCGGGCGTGGGTTTGATAAATGTGCCTCTAAATGCTACGGCGTTGAAGCGTTGTACTGTGACTGAGATCCTCTGAAATAAGTAGCTGGTCTCTCTCGGTTCACCCACAGCTAGCGTGAGGTGGCGACCCAGGTCAGAAATAAAATTGAGGCCAGTGGTGTTGATGGGACCCAATGTTTCCAGGGCCAGCGGTATGAAAACGTGTGTTTCTAGACCGGCGTGATTTTTCTGTGTCTTTCTGTCCTCTGCCAGACTCGCTGCTACCCCCGAACGGGCTGCCGATGCCGTAACAGCTAATCGCTATTGTTGAGCTCACATTATTATAGCCTAAGTTAGTAAAGCATATCCAAAGGTAAAGGTTCTAGACTGACTTGGTCCACTCCCTTCTTCTGCTTCCAGCCTCTCAACTGCTGTACCTCATGGAATTCTTTAACTTTCCTCATATACCAGTGTGGCAGTTGTCAGAGAAAGAAAGTACTACGGCATGCTCAATTATGAATTAGAAATCCTTTGCATTGAGAAAAATAGTATTTACTGCTGTTATTTTATTCTTTCAGTTGGACCACCCACTCTGCTTCCATTCTACTTCATGCTTGAAACTCTCTTCTTTCTTATCAAGAGAAGGGATTACGTCGTAAGTACCTGTAGTTCATGCTTCATTCCATTTGTTTTTTTTATATTGATGTGATGTCACTTATTTTCAGATGAAGCTTCAATGTTTCTGAAATAATTGCTAAAGATTCCATTGCGATAACTTGCTCAGTGCTTGGTCTTGAAGTGATTTCGTACTTGGTTGTAACCTAATATTCGACTGAGTTCTAGTGAGTCACAGTTTTGAGCAGTGGTTTGGATATGGATTGACCCTCGATTGATCCTTGTTCAGTGTTTTGCAGGTCATTAGATTAGGTTGTAGTGGATAACTTAGATTAGATTATTATTTTTTATTAATATTTAAATATGTGCCAAGTCACACAGAAAGTTTAATCGGAGGTGAAGGCAGTCAGCCACGAGGTGATAGTGCAGTTAGATTTTCAAATGTTTGAAAGCAAATGGATTTAGATGTAAAGTATGTTCCATATGCCACAAGTGGGACGTAGGAGAGGCAATCATTTCCTTTTCTAGGCCCTTGAGCTGGCAATGAATGAATCCCAAGGTCCTGGATTCTGGGCCAGTCCTGGATTCGGGGCCACAGAACATGCTGTATACTTTCCAGCTTATGCCGGTATCAATTTATAATGCCTTCGGACAGAGGCACGGTGTGCTCAAATAACTTGCCCAGGGTTGTTGCATGGAGTTGAACCCGCAACCGCTTGATTAAGGCCCATAGATAGACCACCATGCCATATCAGAAACAGATAAGCCAATAAAACACATTTTAAGTCCTGATGTACTGTACGAAATCATTGTTCTTGTCAGAGTAGCCGACAGTGCCACACAAGCGAGCCTGATGAGACTTGTATTTGTTTTACTCTTTAGGATGGTGTGTGGGTTATGACATTCTACGCGCGCTTTCTCTTCTGCTTTTATCCTATTTTTGGATTTTTTGGCACCATAGGATTTTACTTCTTTATAAGGTATGTATAACTTTGTAAAAATAATTAATTTTTTGCGTAATTTGTCCACTTAATGCTTTAGTTTATTCGTCCATTCGTTTTAGTCAGTTCAAGAAATAAGTCAGTTTCATTTGTTGCTTCCCTTCATGTTAGTCAATTCAAAATCAAAGTAATTATTTTCAATCGATTCTTCCACTTTATTGATTAATTGTATTCATCTCACTCATTGAGTTTATTCGTTCAGCTACAGCAAAGATCCATGCTGCTGAGTGAACTGAGCGAGCTTGTAAGTCCCCTCTTGTGGCAGAGTGCAGCAGTTTGTGACCTCCACTGATCTAATGTTCATGTGTAGCAATGTATACTTGTACCTAGTAATTCAGTTGTGACATTCTTGTGTAACTCATACTACTCCCTGTTGAAATTCCAGTTCCAAACCTCTGTGACTCCCTGGCTAGTCTGTTCTAAAAGAGACTGGCAATTGAGTTCTATTAGAGCTGTGTGCAAATTAGCACTGTGCATGCCTGGCAGCAGAAGTCGCACACTTTTTGGATTGTTTCCTGCCAACTTATATCCTTTTCACCTAGCTGCTATAGATTGTGACCAAGTAAGTGCAAAGGTTATCCTTTTGGATCAGAACCATGGGGCACTGCAAACAACTGGTTGAGAGCTTGGCCTGTAATGCAGAGAGTACGAGTTTGAGTCTCCTCTGAGAGGATTTCTCTGTAGGATCCTTGATCAAGTCCTTCACTGACAATTGCACAGTGCTACCAAGTGATGCTTAGTCATTGGATAGTGGTGCTTAATATAAATATGAAATAAGACTAATAATTTGTAATCTACACAGAGGTGATGGACACTTTCTTGTGATATACCGTATTGATTATAAGTTTTGTGCAGTGCTTAAAACTTTAACGACGAGCTGCATTGGTTTTCCAGTCGCTTTTAGTACACGCTTGTCGTTAAAGTGTTAAGCCGATTGTCAGCTGTCATAATAGTACCGTAAACACTAAACAGCAGGGAGACAGCGTGCAGTTAAGCTGCTGTGTTATGTTTGCTGTTTTGTTTAGGTTTCTGGAGAGTCACTGGTTTGTACTTGTGACCCAGATGAACCACATAACTATGGATGTTGACAATGAATGCAACCTTGACTGGGTGACGGGTCAGGCATTGACGACGTGCAACGTAGAGCCGTCGATCTTCAACGACTGGTTCACTGGTCATCTCAATTTTCAGATCGAGCACCAGTAGGAAATCATTTGCACTAGATTGTAATTGAAATTGTAACTGAACATTTATATAGCGCCGTTCAGAAATCAGCAGTGCTCTCAACCTGCATCAGTGCCTGGTTCAGTGAACAAGAAAGTCTTGAGGCATCTCCGAACTGGGAAGGTGAGAAGGCTAGTAACTCAAGGCGAATAGAGACTAGGAAGACAGTAGATGACACAAGCATCAGTGACAGCCTGTTAGTCAGTATTTTAGTTGTAAAAAAAGTGCTGGGAGATCGAAAATTTTACAGAATACCAAAATGCTTGAACACGGTTAAAATCCAATGTTGCTAATATGTTGGCCATGAAACAACTGACGTCTCATGAGATATTTTAGTTTTCTGACCCCGAACATATTTTCAGTTACTTAGCTGAGGGGTTAGAAGAAGAACTAGGTGGGTTGAACCCCCAACCCCTATGATGACTAAAACAGTGACTGTTGACGTTTAATTCAGTCTCTTTCATTGCTTTGGATTTCCATATAGTATGATTTAGTGGTCATTTGGTTAGTGTGTTGGGTCTGTTATCAAAAGGTTGTGGGTTCACACCTACTGAGTGGATTCTGAGCAACTTTCCTGGGAAACTTCTTGTCTTTGTGCTTCTGTTGCCAAGAAGCATACTTTGGTAGTGGCATAAGTTGCGAAGTAAACAACGACAAGTAATAATAATACTCAAACTGACAAGTATTCAGTAAGATTACAGTAGAAAGTAAGTAAGATATAGTAGTAACAGATGATCACAAGTTTGACAGGAGTCGAATTTAAATGTATCGCAGCCTGCTTGGCGCCCATCTGTCCTACTGCTTATTTTACATTCACCCCCAGGGAGTGGAAGGCTGAGTCAACCTTATGGGTTAGCGGGTGTTGAACCTGCGTTCTTCTGATATTCGTGCCAGAATGTTACCATTCAACCATATCCCTGCCTACTCCTGTAATCCCAAGCCCTGCAATGTACTAATGTACTAGCCCAATTCCCAGGACTCTGGGGTCTGTCTATATTCAGCTCAAGGGCCAAAGGGCAGGAAATGTGTGCCTCCCCTATGTTCTGCTAGGGATATGACGGCTGTGTGTCATCATGGTGTTGTGGCCTAATAGCAGACACTGTGGTGCTTTGTAGAATCCTCTGCCAGCTCGGACCTCCGTAAAGAATATGAGCGGATAATAACTAGTGAATTTATTTGTTGCAGTTTGTTTCCAAAGATGCCGCGACATAACTACTGCAAAGTTCGACCTCTGGTCAAGGCCTTGTTCAAGAAACACGGCCTTGTATATGCTGAGAAGTCTTTGCTGAATGGTATTCTCGACATTCACAGGCAAGTCTTGAGCACATAGATTTAATTAGGCTCGGGTTGTTTCATATCCATTTGGCTTGCCGTTTTTCAGCCAACACTGTGTTCTGCTCAATTAGACATGGGCTACTCTGGGTAAGGTCTGTCACAACTTTGTATGTATGTATGTATGTATGTATGTATGTATGTATTTAGTCATGTGTGTAAATAGACACTTAAAATAGTACCTTCTGAGCACCTCAAAAGCACCGTGTTCACTAACAGAAAATATGTTATTGTTCTGTAAGAAGAAGAAGTTCATCTGTTTATATGGCAAATTTTTATACTGTCATGTTCTCTCGTGCATTCCATGTTGCTAAATCCTAAGGAAAGAAATCAACTACCAGTGTTTTTCCGACACTCTAACTGTCGTCATTTAATAAATGCCTCAAAATACACTATTTCTCACTGGCTTTTAAACGTCTCTGGATCTAACTGAGCGCTCTTTGTCTGGTGACTGAATAAGTGCACGTCACATATGTGTGATTTTGGGCACATTTTAATAATAATAATAATAATAATAATAGCAAAGTTTCAGTGGCCCGAGGTAAGTTGATTTAAGCTACAATAATAGAGCATTGTTTAGTTTATTTTGACTAAACATGCACACATGTAGTTTATGACAGGGGCGTCAAAGCTTTTTTAATGGCAGGCCAGTGGCAATATTTTCCAGTAAGTGATGGGCTAGGTTGCCAAAGGTGCCTGAGCAAACTGGAGTAGGGTCTGAGAGGGCTCGATGAAAATTTTTGCAAGCTTAAATGGTGCCATCATACAGTCTTAATTTTGATCTTCATTATCAAATTCCTCTAATGCGGAGCGAGGATTTGGATTTTGGCTTGTTTCTAGCACAGCAAAATCGATTTTGCTTCATATGCAGTGAAAAATGACAAATTTGAACTTATATTCTCAAATTGTGTAGTCTTAATGCAAGGCTTCGCTGGCCAGAAAAAAATCGTGGGTGGGTCAGAAATGGCCTACGGGCCCAACTTAAGTTTTGACACCCGTGACTTATGAGTAATCTTGTCTAAATCTTGATGTTGGAAAGTGTTTGTGCATTGTGTGCAGCATAGCTTGAAGTGTATGCTCTGCAAATGCCCATGTTTATCTGTGAATGGAAAATTACGTTTCAGATGTCTGAAACAGTCTGGACAAATTTGGTACAAAGCTTACAAGAAACTGAATTCCTGAAGAAATTCAGACGTGCACTGAAGAAATTTCTTCGTCCTCTCGATCTGTTGGTGTTTTTTCTTTTCAACAAAGTACCATTTTGCATAAAACATTCCCTATGTATTAAATGTGCCTGTTTCTTTTGTCTACAATGGCCAAATAAATACTGTGCTAACATTTCTGCTATTTTAAACGGAAAATGATTTTTTAGTGTTCATAGTCTCCGTGGATGTATAATGCAACAGTTGTACTATGCAACATAGGTAGTACTATGCAACAGTTTCATTAGATAACTTAGAGCATTTTAGCCTGCTGTGTTTTCTGCCAAGGTGGCCATAATCTTGAACAGTGTAAGCAAATGTTCGAGCATGTAGCCTGAGCTCTGTAATTATTTAGTTTTGATATAGTGACAGCCATCTGGGGTGGGGTACTTGTGTAAAGTTTGAGGGTCAGTTGAAGTTATGCATCTGTTTTGTTACCATTCACATTTGCGCTGTAATCTCGCTATGACCGACCGGGTATGCATTTACAAAAGACTCCAATGTTTAGTTAAGAATGACTGTAACCATTCTTGAATATAACTATAACCATTCTTGGATATAACTGTAAAGATGTATGATGTAGGAAGATTGTTCAGTATTAATATATGTGTCGATAGTAGCAGTGCCACTGTTATTTAAACACTTTTACTTAATGCTATTATCATGACTGTCTTGGCTGAATCTCAGCGACCACTGTAAGTTTTGATAAATATCTTATGTTATGATTTTGTCAAAGGTAAAATAAATCAAATTTTTTATTTGCTTACTTTGTCTTTGCTATTTTTAAGATTCATTCCATTTAGCTAAGAATAACTGTCACATTCTAGGACATAACTTCAAAGATGCATAATATATAGGAAGATTGTTCAGTGTTACTGTATGAATCGACAATAGCTCTGCTACTGTTACTTGAACAAAAAATTAAATCAAATTATTTAATTGCTTGCTTCCCTTTTATTATTTTTGTTTTTAAGCATTGATACTTTGTGTAACATGCTACAGCTTATTATAGACATTTAAGATGAATCTTATCTACTTTTGGCATTCTTATAAGCTACTTTGTTTTTACCGATGCTTTAATTTTGTTGATTTTGTGCTTTTAAGTCTTTTTATACAGATTTATGCTACTGACATGCTGAATGTATCTGTTGACCTTGTTAAAAGTATTTTTAAGAAACTCAGATTTCTGTGTGGTGTTTACTAACCACTTTTCATAGATTTTTGTTAGCTAAAGCATTTATTTTGCGTTATGATCTCTCAAGCTCTGTCATCTTGCACTTCATCTCACATAGTGGAACGTTTAGTTTGTTGCAGTGATCCGGTTGACTTATTCCTAGTCTGATAATAAATTAATTTTTCAAGGCCTATGTATCTGTCTACTGAATGCCGTTGTGTTGTTTGGCACTAGTTAAAATCTCACAGAACACTCTTATGACACACTTCACGGGTTCAAATCCTGGGAAGCAGTGGCAGCGCCAGGATTTCAGGTTGGGGGGCTAAAGCTCAAAAAACCTTCCCTTTTGTTCCCTCCTCACTGTGATTTGCAGTGATTTCCCACTTTAGGGGGGGCTGAGCCACAGTTGGGGGGGTTAAGCACCCCTAGCCCCCTGACGCCGCCACTGCTGGGAAGGTGTAATTTCCTGAAATTGCTGTTCCACTGACCAGCACCCTTGAAGTTTATGAATCTGATTATGATGTTTCTCGGAGAAGACATTCAGATAAATTCCTGCTCTGGTGTATATGGACAATACAGACTGAAATAATTATTTCAGTAATTTGCGATTGTAAAATAATTAAATACATTATGTTAAAAAGTAGAATCTCCAAGTACAGATTTGAAACTTTGTAGCATGTTGTGATGTTTGTGAGCATATCTTGACATGTGCGTGTTTGTGGTGCCTTTGTGTATGCATTGAAAACTCTTACTGATCGAAGGAGTAATGTTTGAGCCAGTGTTTAAGACAAGGTAGTGAATTATTGTGATTCCTTGAGATTGACTCTAAACATGTAACCGCTTATAAAAACCTACTGTAAATCTAATATTATGTACATGCTGTGCGGCTGTTACTTGTTTTAACTTGTTTGCTTGGCTGTGCTGTGGAATTTAACTTGCGGGAAGAATGTTGTTTGATTGAGCCAAGCTAAAAAGTCAAATCTTGCGACGACTAGTTCGATCACTTACAATCATTCAATCGTTGTTATGGCACACACTTCATTCTATCAAAATTTCAGCTGCTAGCTTATAGAATCGGACTCAACTTTTCGAATCGGGGAATCCCCTTTTCCGACACGCAGCGTTGTGATTGGCCAGCGTTGCCATTGCAACGGGTGCGGTGCTTGATTAAACGGACGCTATGTTGATTGTAGGTAACTAGGATAACATGTAACAGCTTATTGAGCCAAGGCCTGCGACGGGACATTTGTAAGATGTCAATATTATGTATGCTGTGCTGCTGTTGGCCACTTGTTTTGCAGACTATTTGTTTGCTTGGCTGTGCTGTGGCTTTTTTAAATATTATATTTAGTGTGAAAATTATTGTATAATTTAATACTCTTGAGTTTTTAATTCACTGAGAATATCTTTATAAATGCACTTTTTAATGCCTTCTTTTGCCTCTCACAGAACAAAATCAATTTCAGTTTTGCCAGAATTAAATAATTTCCATTGTTGGAGAAGTCTTCATCATGACAGTCGGTTATTTTCAGTTTAGCTTACACAGATGCTATACTTGACACCTGTTGGCATTAACTTGTGTATGCTATCATAAGATCTTCTGGATATTAAATATTTAGCAACTGTTAATGAATTGTTTTAAATCTACATTATAATGCATATTTCAGAATAAGCAGAATACACTTGACTTGATGGAAATTATGTCAACTGCATTTCATGAACTTTAAAAAAAATTGTAGGAATGTTATCAGTCACCCCAAGTAAAATTGATGATCATAAAGTCCGTATCTGATGTATGTACGGTTGAATGTATCAGTTCTGTAATTATTTAGCTCCATTTACGATCCTATGCCTGAAAGACATTATTTTGACTCATGGCATATACTTCTCCTGACAGCAAAACATGTTTATAACTCTTGTGAACTGAGGAAACGCTTATTTTCTTAGGCCATATTATGTGACCAGCAACAGTCCTCACTCCTCAAAGCAATGTGTTTCAGAGGTGGATTATCAATCAATGCTCTAGGTCAAGCTTTTTGCCGCACCTATTATTTCTGTTCCAAAGTTTTAACTTCAACAGATATCATATATATATATATATATATATATATATATATATATATATATATATATATATATATGTAACGTTTGCAGTTTGAAACAAAATTTAATATTCAGTTTTTAATTTTAGAATTTTATAAATGTTTTTTAAAGTTTTGCCTTTTTGTGGCCTTGACCATGGCTTCATTTGTTGCTATAGGAAATCTGCCACTGTCCCTGGCGGTGATAGATAATATTCAGCCGAAAACAACTACACGTATAGCCTACAGTCAGTCCAACAACTAGGCAACCTTTATAATGTTTGTAAACACTTGTATAACTCGTTTTAAGAACCAACAAAGGCGCTGTAACATGGCTATCTAGAAGAATTAAAAAGTCTAAGTCATCTTTCCTCAAAGGTGACTTGATCTTTCAAGGTCACATGTACGAAGACAAAAGGAGGCAAATGCTTTATCTTGGTGCCATGGATCTTGCATTATAACTAGCCTTTCCAAAGCAGCACATCTGTACGACTTCAGAATTGTTGGCCTTGCCTGAAACGCGTTGCCGCCAGCATTGGAGAGGCTTTCAGTGGGGCACTTAACCTACAGGAATCACTACTCATCACACACTAATGGACAAGGAACAATAATATTTTGAAGCTCACTCGAGAGATAATAGTTGTTGAAGATGCCATATAAACGTCCAGTTCGTCAACTTCATCGGTTTTGAATTTATGATCACCCCCTATAGCTTATAGCCATCATCAGTCACGAAACAAGAGCAATTAGTGGGTCATTATAATTATGAATCTCGTTGAGACTACAGTGTCACGTATCCCGTTGAACAACCACTGCTCTCAGTATTTGGTAATTAATCGATTGCATGGGGCACTATTAAAAATTACCGGGCTATTAATTGAGTCCAATATACGTCGATGAATTGAGCTGACCGGTTATTTACCAACATTCGTATCTATATTCTACTTCCTTGGAATTTACAGCCGCTCGTAATACGATCACTGGTTGTCTGTTGATTAACCAGATGTCTACCTCAAGAGCCGACGCAATACTCGGCACTGTTTCTCCCACCGAGCAGTCAACCAACTTGTGGGGTGTGGGGGTTGGCAGGATGGCAGGTGAAAGAGGGCCCTAGAAATTCTTAATGCGAGCGGTTGGTCTGTTAAAGAGGCCACTCGAAGAAGCCAAAGTGAGCTGGATCATGTGTTTGTAGCCCCCACACGACGAAATGAAAAAGCTATAACTACTACAATAGGCCTATATAATTTATGTAGAACTATATTTCCTACTCTCAGCTTGTATATAAAAATTATGTATGTATATAATTATACATGTAGGCCTATAGGCCTAGCTATGAGTCACCCCGAAAGTGTGTGCAGATATATATATATATATATATATATATATATATATATATATATATATATATACATACATACACGCCAAGAATACCAGCTGTCCATCATGTTTATAGCCTACATTGCTAACTCCCCGACGTGGTATGTATTTGATTGACTTGTTGGCAGCATCTTTTACAATTTAGGGCCTACAGTGCGGGTTTGCTCCGAATTCAGTGGCGGAGCTACAAGCCTACAACTGGGAAAGCCAGGGCAAATAGCCTACCTGTTGCTGCGGCCTACACTGTACCAAGCTTAGACATAGATAAAAAGTTGCGTCTTTGTGATAATAACAGTATATATGCTGCTGAATTGACAGCTATAAAAGAAGCATTTACCTGGATTGTAGATAATGAAAGCCAGGGACTTAACCATTTCGCTATATTTTCTGATTCTTTAAGTGTGCTTACTTCTCTAAAAAAATCCTTCTCTAAGTCCAGACCCACTTTATTGCAAGAAACGATAAAAATATTTAATCAAATAAAGATGAGTGAGGTATATTTGATATGGATCCCTAGTCATGTAGGTATACTGGGTAATGAAAGAGCTGATTTATTGGCAGGGCAATCATTGGAGTTACCCATAATTAACTCAACAGATTATCTAGAATTACAAGAAGTATTTTCAATGATTAAATCGTATATAATCTCTAAATGGCAGAAGGAATATGACAGTGATATCAAGGGTCTTCAGTATAAGAGCATTTGTCCTGTAGTAGATGCAAGCAATAAATTTCTAGATTTTAGTAGAAAAAAGGAAGTGCAAATCTCCAGGCTAAGATTGGGAAAGGTAAACCTTAATGAAAGACTTTTTGTAATGAAGAAGCATGAAAATGGATTATGCACTTCTTGTCAAGTCAAAGAAAATATAACTCATCTACTGTTACACTGTAACAAAGAAAATATCTCGAATATATTAACAGATAAATGTAAAGTATTCAAGTTGGAATTTAATATTAGGACCTTGCTTGGTGTGGGCTGCTTGCAAAGTGAAGTCTTTAGGCTGGTCAACCTTATCGGTAAGGGAAAAGTTTTTTAGGTTGTAGTGTTTATAATGTCAGTGGACGTTGATGGTTAGTTTTGCCCTTGTGTAGACATTTTGTTGTTAGGGTGTGATATGTGAATGCGTTGTGGGTTTGTTATTTTGAAGCCATTTGTATATATTGTGCTAACATTGCTTGTTTGTAATGATTAATTACCTATGTAAACATTTATATCTAAACTAAAAATTTCATGTCGAAATAACATATATAATAAATTTTAATAACCATTAAGGTATACTGAAGTTAAAAATTGAAAGTGAAAGATTAAGACTCTCAGGTCAAATTACAATAATCTTTTCTATTCATATCTATAACATATGATAAAGAACTGTCGTTTTCAATGTATGCCTATGCATGTATTTTATTTATGATGTCTGGTTGCATTGAATAAAAAAAAGAAATGAATTAAAATTAAAATATAAATTTCATATAATAATTTCAGGTTTTGTAAACTTCATAGTTACAGGTTTTGTAAACTTGAAACCAATGCTGTTATATAATTGAATAGCTGGATTTGGAATCTTATGTACATTATTGCTGTTTATCAGGAATCTTTTCATTGTACATTAAAAAGATTTGTGTGATAATTGCTGCAAAACAGTGTAGGCCTATAATTTGTGTGAAAGACCAACCTACAGTATGTTATCTTATACAAGTAACATTGACATTAGTATCTTAACTGACTATAATATTATGCTGCTAAACAATTAATATTAGTGACATTATAAAGTACTGTTTAGATGTCTTTAACTCTATCAATTTTGTTTCAATTGTACTGTACATAATATTGAATTGTCGTCAACGGCCTTTGATGTCATATGATGACGTTAAACTGTGGATTAAAAAAAAAAAAAAAAAATAGCCTACCCTGGTGAAAAAGCCTTTGCTCTGGTCGTTGCCCTGCCACAAGGCTCCCAAATTGTTTGTCCTGCCAAGAAATTATTTTTTTGGGTATAAATTGCCTGGTTAGCCTACTCGTGTGACTGCCGAAATCTGTGGACACCTTTTTTTTACTGTGGTCGCAGTGACTTTATGTAGACTATCATGAACAGGTCATCTGTATTTGCGCTCAGTCATCAAACAAACAAACAAAATAGAAGTCTACGTCAGCCTGCGAGAGCGGAGATTCATCGCATTAAAACTCTGCAGATGCAACTACGGTGTCCGAGGTGACGATGGGGAACGGAGGGGGATAGTTTAGGCCATTTATTGGTTAATGTCGACCTTCTCTGCGGGAGCCTGCTGGCCTAAACTTGACTGCCAGGCCAGTAACATAGCCTATGCAAATTGGTTACGGTTTGTGCGCAAGTGCCCTAAATATTTGTTTCATCTGACAGGAGTTTGGGTTAAGCGCCGTTCGTGCTGTGCTCCTGCTTTGGCAGCTCACTGCATTTAGAAACGATGTACGTAGTAGTACAATTTGGAGGTAAGTGTTAACGATCTGTCGAAATATAGTCATTATGCTAGTTACCTTTCGGCCACTAGCGTAACGGGCCACTAGCCTCACTAGGGTAACCACCAGGGCCGGCCTTAGGCACAGGCAAAGCAGGCAGTTGCCTAGGGCGCCACAATCTAAGGGGCGCCATTTTCACAAAAAGTGTGTTTTAAAAGTTTTTCACTTTTAGCCATTTTTCAATTAAAATGATTATTTTCATTTGAATTCAAAACTTTTGCGTATGGAACAAATTTTAAAACAATTATTGGTTTCATTGCACCTTTTTTGGTAGGCCTAATTCAATTTCAACACCCACAAATTTTATTTTAACCATTAAAATTCAATTATTCACGCATGTCTGTACTCTGTAGTTGGTGTCTGTAATAGACCTGACCATCCGTTTATTTGATACCGACATACATAGTGACAGCTTCGACTGAAATGCCAGCAACTGAAGAGATATTATTGTAGTATAATATATTTAATCAATGTAGCTTTATTTGTTGACTTCTGAGCAGACATCGCAGTTGCATCAACTAAGTTAATTACCTGTAAAATCTGTACATTTACATTTTAATAACAGTTTTCTTAATTATATCTAAATCAATTTATAGATTTGATCTTATAAAATAAAAATTGTAATTTTAAAAATTAGGTAAAGCCCTGTGAAGTGACAGAAGTTATCGGGTGCTCTAAATTGCAAGAAAAACACGACAGAGAAGTTGTATCAAAGAGCAAAAAGGATGGCTTTTCAACTATTTCAACGAAACTGAAACTACTTTTAGTTGTTAGTGTTAGTGCCCATGCAGTCATCAGATAGCAATTCGTTTGTAAAATACTAGTATTGAGGGTATTTTCTTAAATTTCTTTTAGCTTTATGAAAATACAATTTTGATCAACTGAAACCTGTTGGTGAAAAACTACAAGCAGAGCAGATTTCTGATTACTAAAACAAATAATCTTTTTAATAAATAATTTTTTCTTTTTCGGTAGGCCCTAATATGAATTTTTTGGAAGGCCTAATTCGAAGTCTTTTTGCTTGTTACCATCCCTCAAAATTCAAAATTATCCAGGGTTGAGTGTGCTAAATAAAAAGTACTAATAAATGAATAACTCAGTCGAGCGTAAATCTTTTGGCGGGTTTATCATTGAGTTGTGACGTGGGGTGGACCGTAGAGACGGGATCAGAGGGCGCCAAATGTGTGCTTTGCCTGGGGCGCCATTTGGGCTAAGGCCGGCCCTGCTAACCACTACAGAAGGGCAATCGCCGCCAGTGGCACCATGTTAGATGCCGTGGAGATGCGCCAGACGTTTAGAGCCGTGGGCGACCATTGCCTCGCAGGCCGTCCTCGTCCAGCTAAACATTGCTCAGCAGGTAATTAAACAAATTCGACACCAAGAGGGTTGGCTACATGAGAGCGTCTGTATAGTTACTCCCGCCATTCACTCGCGCGTAAATGAGATGCAAATATAAAATGCAGCGATACATTCACGTAGGCCTAAGCCTATTAGGGCCTACAATAATGTTAATTATTTTAACATAGAATCGCGTCTAGCAAGAATGACTGAAAGGTGTGAAGAATTCAGGTGACTGCTCATACTTTTGTGAACTCGATGGTTTTATTTTATATTGAACTGTGGTGGAACTTCCGGCCGACGCCCGCGTCTAAGATTCCGCGGAAATGCGGCGGAATTCCGTTTTAAAACCACTGGGTTAAAATACTGCATTGTTTGTATCGTTTTTTTAAGAAAAAGAAGAGAAAGTTTACAATTTGAACTGCAAATGTGTGCACTTGCTTCACTGTCTACGAGATAATGGCCAGTTTTCTGACGGAGGTTTGTTTGAAGTGAATGTTTTCTTAGAAGAGTTAGAATATTGAGCAGATAATTTTTTATCCAAGCGGAAAGTATCAGAGTCCCATGAACGTAAAACTTTAATTTGGAATAGGTTTCTGCAGATTGCAGTTGCTCGATTTGAAAATGAACAATTTCGGTGACAAATTGACTGATTAATGCAATATTAGTATCACATTAATCCAGTGCATATTTTAACTGTAGGCTATAACTACTGGGACAAATGTCCCAGTAGTTTAAGGATTTGCCCCAGTAGTTTTGTGATTTTCCCAGGTAATACTCTACTTTCAGTGTTAGTTTCCAATAACATTGAAAGTAGTGTAGCAGCCTTTGTCCCAGTAGTTCAAATCCGTTAAAATATGCACTGCAATAATCACCTTCCACCATATATATCATCACGCTGTCTTGTGGCCCACCCCAGATTCCGCCCTAGCACCACAACGGACCTCATAACTGGTTCCTGCGGACCTGATTCGATACAATGCTGGTGAACAAGGTGGTCTCCCTCAATCTGTTCTTCTATGATGCTGAGAATTTCTTAGATTTACATTACATTACAATAATTATATATTATTCATTGTTGGACGGAATTATTCATACAATATAAGTGATTGACTGATTTATGCCATCAAGGGCAAATCTACTAGTTCAGTGCATCTGTTGACCACCATAAGATGCCATTGTTTAGTATTGTGAACAAGTATTAGGCTTTTGTTGTGAGGAAATAACACTGCTTTGTTTTAGTGGATCTTGATTTGTCTGATGAGGAAGGCAACGTGAAACTTCTTCATGACAACCTTGATCGTTATGCGAATGAAATACTCAGGGAAAGAGAAAGACTTGTCTTACTAAGAGTTGACAGTATGTTCATTTTGACTGAATGTGTGAATGGATAGATACATGGACTGATTGACCCGATTATATGGTAATAATAAAATCTTCGTTCCACGCATGCTTTTCAAAAACGTCTATTAGATGAAAAACTGCCACTCTCAATAACTCATGTATTCTGTTGCGTTTTGTCGACAGTTTTGTGTTAAATAAACGAATATGATGAATAATAAATTAATATAATAGTTAATAGTGTAGTTGTATTCTTCATTTTGCTTCCTTATTCTTTGTTACCAGTTTAAGTGCCCATGTGAGGTTTTCAGAAGGTGTCTTACAGCCATGTATATATTCATACATACACACATACATAAACTGTGTGCCATTGTCAACTGGTAATTTGATTAAACTTTATCTCTGTCATATATGCAATTCACTAAGTTTCACATCAATTATCACCTGAAGCTTTTAGTTAATGATTTGAATATACGAGTTTAACTTGCTTGCTCATTGGTTTTTGTTCTCAAGGAAATGAAATTGGTGACTGCACATACACTCCTCTTCTTAAAAATGAAATGATAATTAACAGTAGCTACATGGGTGAGTTAATTATTAGAAACTGCATAGGTAACTTACATTACGAAGCATGGGTGATTGTAATCGTAATCTCGAAATTTCTACAGCACCCATTAAAAGCGAAGTCGCGGGAACCAGATTATTCACAAGCGCTTAGTCGAAACATAATCGATAGGGGGGGGGGAGGTGAAGGCATTTCCAGGTCAAGATCCAAAAGGTCAGGCAGGCAATTTGCCGGTACCTACGCAGCCGAGCTATACACTGGTCAAATACAGTATAGGGCGGCCTACATGGTTTATAATGGGTACAAATAAGCAAGATATTTGTAATTGATCGAGTGCTGCATGGTAGAATCATTTGTAGATGCACATTTGAGTCCTTTGCAATTGTAAAAGATCAGTTATTACCAGGTAATTGTAAAATGAATTAATCACTTCACTTAGGCCTGTTAATTTCTTGATTGTAGTCAGTTACACAGACTGATTGGTTGTATGTTTATCTTAGAATGTCCCAGGAGAGAGCAAGTGGAGGAGTGGAGATTGGCAGGCAAGAGAAGGGAGACAGACGAATGAATGAGAGAATATACTTGATTCAGACATGGAAGAAGATTGGGCAGAGTAACCAGTGTAAAGACACGGGAACACGCAGGATTTCCTTACCCTTTAAAAAGACATAAGAGTTTGACTTAATGAGGGCTGTTAGGCCTATGTAATAGGATAGTGAAAAAGTTGGCAAACTATTTGCCCATAATGCAGTTTAAAGAGAACAGAGTACTGGGTATGAAATATAACTGCCAACAAGCAAGCAATGCACTCTTAGTAGACCCAATTATATTGACCTTTTGGTTATCTGTTCTAAACATTGAGTACTGCATTCCCGATTACAGATGTGAAACAAGAGCAGGCAGAGCACAGTATACTCCGAGTATACCCTGAACATGGGCAGAGCAGTAGTCAAAGAGTCCTTTACATTAAAGAAATTTGGAACTCTTGGAACCATAGTACCAGCATAGTAATAAATTCGTGTTTTATTGTTACAGCCAGACTGGCAAGTAGAATACCCTCACGTCATCCGAGCATTTTGAAGACCCGAATAACTGCGAGTAGTAACGCTCCTGGTCAGCGGTCAGCAAAAGGAATCAGACAGCTGTCACCAAAGCAGTCCTCTGTTCGAACTCCAAAGGCTCTAAGCTTCAGTGGTGTCACTAATCAGCCAAGCCACAAGACAGTTAAATTGTCCAGCTCTGGCCAGATGTCCAAACAACGGTCAAAGCCTAAACACAGACCATGAAAACTAGACTCCTTCTTGGATTCAGTGAAGCACATGGTTTATGAAGATGCAGAGACAGTTACAGCAGTTAAGATATGAGGGTTAATATGAATAGGGATGAAAGATGTGATCATTAAACCGCCGACAGCTGTGGCTGCATCTGAAAAAACTCACTGTTTATTGAGTGGCATAGATTGAAAATTCACAGCAACATGAACTTAGCGACAAATGTAAGCAGCATAGTAATAATTAGGTTCAAGCCCAAAATTATTATTATTATTATTATTATTAATTAGTAAACATTGCCAATTTATGAATTCACCTACAAAACTAGAAATCACCTAAAATCTCTAAAACAGGTTTGCCAAAGCTTGAGCAACTTGTGCAATTCCTTTATGTATTATTGATGTTAGACTAGTTTATTTCGGATGGCCTGCTCTTATAGAGGTGCCAATAATTTTGTTTTTAGATACAAAGCGAGAACAATCTGCTAATGTCTTCGTGTCTTTAGCATTCGTTTTCAAACTGAATAAACTAAACAAAATGCTATACTTCTACAATTAGCCTGTAACTGTATCTCACAAGGATTGCATAACAGAAGTAATGAGTACATGAAGTAAGTCGTAGTGAGATTAGTAGTGGTAGTAGTAGTAGTAGTAGTAGTAGTAGTAGTAGTAGTAGTAGTAGTAGTAGCAGTAGCAGTAGCAGTAGTAGTAGAAGTATTTGTATTAGTAGCAGTAGTAGTAGTAGTAGTGGGCGTAATAGTTGTAGTACTAGTAATGACAGCAACTACTAGTTGGACCAATAAATGCATCAACAAGAAATATAAATATATAAAAAAGATCAAATCAAAAGAAGCAGGCAGACTCGTGCAAAACTTTAGTGTCAAATTTGACACCAGTTAGGAATGTACATGTCACAGATTGAACTACAAAAGTTATCTTTCGCGTTACGCTTCATAGTCATCGGTTTCTGAGGCCCCCACCAAGTCTTCGATTCTTTCAGCAACACTATAATTGTCAATGGATTCAACTTCTGCTTCATCAGCTTTCTTGTCCTGATTTTCCCTCCATCGTCTGTAGCTCTTACAGACAAAGACTGCCAAGGCAAGGGTAACTATGCCAACCCATAGGGCTAATACTAGGAAAATAGCCTTAAGGCGGCTGGTTGATTCCGAAATCGGTTTCAACCGGTCCTTCATCTCGTTGACGTGATTAGCTACTTCGTTGGTTCCATTAAAATCACCAGACAAAAGAGGATCTACAGTGCAAAAAAAAAACAGAAGAAAAATCATTTACATCTATTATGCAACTGTGTTTTATTTTTATTCCACTTCATATGAATTTCAATATCATCATCAGAGTCGTATGTTATTGAATTATGATACAGCTTTTAATGACATTGTGTGGCTTCCAACTCTATTGACCTTGCCTTTACAAAAGTCATTGGGTTCAGTACATTATTTCATTATAACAATGCTTGTAGGAGTATATTTTCAGTTTGAACTTAAGAAAGCTACTCAGCATCTCCAATACATTCAATAGCTTTATAAAATGGTCACTTGAAAGTAGGGCGGCAGATTTTAACGTATGATTAATCGATAAAAATTTTAATCAATTAATTTTGGCTTGTTTGAATAATTTCTCACTTATATCATGGTGCCGAGCAGCCCATTTCTGGAGTAAACAATATGCGACCAGTGATAATGTGAAAGTGAACGTTTCAGTGGAAAATTAAGTGATCATTCTGCATTTAAGGCAATTGCTAAAGGAAAGGTCGAAGATGACGACAAAATCAACTGTCTTCATTGCAATCAACATTTTGACTGAAGTTTTTTTTTAGATATAAAGTAGTAACTGACTCAGTGACTATAATTTTTCACACTTTATGTAACAGATACCAAATTAATCAAATTTAATCGATTAATCGAAGTTAACTTCTGGAGATTAATCGACTAATTTTTTAATCAGTACTAGCCCTACTTGAAAAGCAACACTTTCTGAGGAAACTGCACAACTGGCATTAGAGTACTGAGCAAGTACTAAGGATGCCAGACTAGCCTTAAGCAAGTGATTGCCAAGTGGGTTCAGTGTCTTACCATTGTATATGATGCGTATGCACTGATAGCTGCCAAACGAGTTCAAGCAGATGGATGCCCCCTGGCAGGGATAAATCTGATTTCTACACTCGTTCACATCTGAAAGAGAAATGTTTACACTGTTTATTGTTGAGGTATAGAGTAATGTAAGTAATGTTATTCATTAATTAAGCACAAGCGTTTTCTATACAGTGTCATTTATTATATCAGCAATTTACTTAACTATCATCATCATCATCATCATCATCATCATCATCATCATCATCATCATCATCATCATCATCATCATCATCATCATCATCATCATTCATCATCATTCATCATCATCATCATCATCATCATCATCATCATCATCATCATCATCATCATCATCACTGATGCTGTAATCATTAGTATACTTATCCAGACAATTGATATATTGTCTTAAGTAATTCACAGAAGCGCCTTTACCTGCCTAAACGATGTTAAAAGTCAGTAAGAACAAAAGTTTTTTTCAGCATCATGCAAACAGACAATTAGATCTTGCCACTGAGCTAATCTAGTGACTTCTATAGCACCATTATCATGTGAAATCGTAGTTGGGAATTGTAATCGATTGGAGAAGCATGGCCAAAATCACCCTCATCATCACCACCACAACATGATCATCGTCACCATGGTTCTCATGAACTTTGCCACTGTTTGCTTTCTGACAGTGCTAGTCCCAAGCCTGGATAAAGGAGAAGGGCAACGCTAATGATCTTTGTTATCACACATTGTCGTTAAACTGAAACTACTACTATGGTTCTCATCAGCATGATCTTCATCAGCATGATCATCACACCATGATCTTCATAACCATTATCATAATCACCATCATCATCATCGTCATGATCTTTATCAACACGATCATTACCATGATCATCATCAGCATGATCATCATCACCATAATCATAAATACAATCATCACCATGATCATTGTCACTATTTCAACCTTGGTCCTTGGTTTGTGATTGGTCCTTAACCATAAACCATGAGATACTGATGACTACTTGCCAATGCATGTCACTCCATTCCACTCCATTCGATATCCGCTGTGGAAGCAGTCACAGTAGTCACTTTCTCCGCTGAGCCCATGCACACACAGCTGGTCACAGCCGCCATTTTTATAGTTACAGTCTCTGGTGGAGTTCGTCTCATTGCTGCTGCCAGTGTTTTCGAACAAAGGATTAGGAGCTGATGATCAACAAAGAATACCAAACTAAACATAATGCCTATCAAGCACTATCTATCTATCTATCTATCTATCTATCTATCTATCTATCTATCTATCTATCTATCTATCTATCTATCTATCTATCTATCTATCTATCTATCTATCTATCTATCTATCTATCTATCTATCTATCTATTAGCACTATTTATCTATTATAAATAGATTAATATCATTTAAAGCAGCAGCCTTGATTTTAGTGATGCCCAGTGATAAGGTTTCAATAACCTTGAGTGATCTAGTCAACTAAGTTTAATACTGTTTTTGAAAACTAGAATTTACATTTTGCAGATCTCCTTTGAAATTCCGGTCCTAGAGTGGTCACATGTCATAAGAAAGCGGAAAAGAGAAATCTTGAGTTTTGAGGAAAACAGGAATCGACTGCTGGGATTCAGACAATGGACAAGACAGGACTCCAAATGATCACGCTAGTAACTACCAGTGACTGCAAGCGTGAGGATGGAAGACAGTCTCTGTCTGCCTAATGTTTGTTGGGCAGTGGCCCATTAAAAAACAAATCCATCGAATAAAATAACCATGTAACCATTTCTACCGTTCACAGACACATCAGAAGTAACCCGGGTGTAATCTGTGTCTGCCCCTAGTATGTACTCAGGATATTTAATTCATTCAGTCATAAATTTATATTGCGCTCAGTGGCGTAGCCAGACCTAAATTTAAGAGGAGGCAACTTCACAAACTTCAGACACCAGTGCATATTTTTCTCAATGACCTTTTCTTAGACATTTTTAAATTCCGATAATCAGTGTTTAATCTACTCCCCTTGCTGTGGGAGGGGAAAAGTTTACGACCGGGGGGGAGTGACAACAAGACTTTTCCAAGACTTTTCGAGGGGGGTAGTAACAAGACTTTTCCAAGACTTTTCGAGGGGGGAGTAGATTTGTCTTTTTAAACTCAAATTCAAAAATTCAAGAGGAGGCAAATTCACAGATCATTAACAAATTCCTGGTCATTTCAATTGAAACTCCACTATATAGGAAAACCAAGAGGAGGCAACTGCCTCCTCCTGCCTTCATGTAGCTACGCCTATGATTGCGCTCATTCAAGGGCACTACTCAGAGGCGCTCCCGACTCCAGCATGGCCAAAAAGTAGAATAGAAAATACTTCAGTAATAGTCCCAGGGAGCAGGCATAGCTCCTGGTGGAGCCCGTTGAAACAACTTCAGAACAACTTCAGAACAGTAGGCAATCTATTTAAGGCCACTACAGTATACTCGCTGCATATTCTATAATTATGTACACCGGGATTAAAATTGAATGCACACAGAACCTTTACAGAAGACCCCTAAAATCCTCATAATTCCTGGCCAAGTAGACGCATTGAGTCAGGTGGTGCTTGTGACAACATCTAAAGCAATAATGGTAACTTACAACCAATGCAGCTATGCTTGTCATCGGCCAGATAGTATCCGGTTCGACAGAGACACTGATAGCCATCGGTTGTCTCACGACAGGCATGCTGGCATCCACCGTTGTCATATCGACATTCTCTCAAACCTGGAGTTTGGCAACAAAAGAAAAGAAATTGGAAGAAGACAAAGAAGGGAAGAAGAAACAGGAAGTGGAAGAGGAGAAGGATAAATGGAAGAAATAAAAATTAATGAGAAGAAGATAAAGACGATGAAGAACAAGATGAAGAAGATGAAGATGATAAAGATGATGAAGATGACAAATAAGATGAGATGACAAAGAAAATGCAAACTACAATAAACTACAAGTAAGTATCATATGAAGTATATATTTGTTAAAAGCAATTAATATGCGTCCAAAGTCAGGCACATAATTACTGTCTCTGCACATGAGTTTTGTGAGTTTCTTGTAAGCGCTATATAAATGGCCATCTCATACATACATGAAGGATCGTCCAGTCCTGTCCCTCACAGTATAAGCTTGCTATCAACAGTGTGCAGTTGATGTTCTCAGCTTAGAGCTCAAACCCAACAACAGATGGCGCTACTAGAGCAGAAAGTTTAAACATCAGTTTGTCATGATGGGGCGTTAAAGTCACACACACACCTCTTGGTCGACAATTGAGCATATTAGCTGCAAATGCAAATAAATTACATCCAAAACACTTCACAAGGCACCTTTTAAACATCTCTCAAAAGTAAAGCACACATAACTCAGTTTGATCTAAGCAAGTGTGTTTTAACACTTTAACGATGAGAGTGTACTCAAAGCGACTGGGAAACCAATACAGCTCGTCATTAAAGTGCTAAAGCAGTCTGAAACTTTGCTGGGCAAAGTCATATGCAGCACAACAGTCTAGAAAAGACAAAACAATTACTGCCATTAAAAATTGGCCGCTAATTCATGAGTATGTGGAATCTAAGAGGTCCTTGAGGATTTGCCAACATGAATGGTAACTAAAGAAAAGTATTCGTTACACTAACTTGAGCAGTTGACGCCTTCATCGATGCGTACTTCTTGGAATCCGATTTCACAGACGCAGTAAGCCTTCATCACCCAAGACTTGTTAACGAATGATAAGCCGACTTCACAGAACTGATCACAGGTTAGGTTGGCACAGTATACACCATAGTCTAAACAACAAGGTTCATTTACAGTTTGACTTTTGTGACCTCTGTACTCATTATGCCATATAAATACAACAGACGGTAGTTTAGTGCAGTGCAATATATTTAATTGTAATACATGTCATTATAAGGCATTTAATTGAAATGCAAATGTAATTACATTATATTTCATTGTAATTATATTTCATTGTAATACATTTCATTGTAATATATTTCACTGTAATAAATTTCATTGTAAAACATTCATTCATTGTCATTATATTTCATTGTAATTATATTTCATTGTAATATATTTCATTGTAATAAATTTCATTGTAATAAATTTCATTGTAAAACATTCATTCATTGTATTATATTTCTTGCAGTTTTTGCAGTGAAAGGTTTTACACTTAATTAAATCACACTTATATACATTCAATGTAATGTATTGAAGAATAATATAATTAATTGTAATATTATTCTGTGTAACATGATTCAGTTTATGGGCCGTCCATAAAGTACGTCACGCTCCAGGGGAGGGGGGGTTTAAGAAAGTGTGACAGTTTGTGACAGGGGGAGGGGGCCATGTGTGACGTCACACATTTATTTTTTAAATTTTATTTATAATTTATTTTTTATTTTTTTAGTAGAATTTCATAGCTTTGAAAATAATTTTCAAAAATTTTCTGAAACATTTTAATTAGTTTTATGTCAAAATAGCATGAAATGCATATCTCCTGAATGTGTTTTTCACGATTCCTCTCGCTAGGAGCGCTAGTAATAATGCTGTTGCGAAGCCTTGTTTATGTATTAAAGTATTACTTTAGGGGGTCGGTCCGAGTTTTGTGACAGTTTGTGACAGGGGGAGGGGGGTAAAATGGTCAAAAATAGCGTGACGTACTTTATGGACGGCCCCTTAATGCTATTAGAAATAATATATTTGAGTGCAAAGTAACTCACTGCAATGTTATTCTGCGTAATATTATGATTCAGTGTAACGTCAATGGTGATGTAAACTGGTCAACAGAAGTGTTCTTATTGCCTAGCTTTGAATGTTTATTACGCCTTACCATCTGGATAAATGCCGAATCCATTTGCTCCCTTCACTCCTCTTGGTCCTTTCATTCCAGTGCCTCCAGTAGATCCAGCAAAACCAGTGGCACCTTTTGCGCCTCTAGGCCCAATGGGGCCATCAGGCCCAGTATAACCTGGTAGACCCCTTCGACCAGTAAATCCTGTAGCTCCAGTTACCCCAGTCCATCCCTCAGCACCCGTGCGTCCATCAACCCCGGTATCTCCTTTGGGACCACTGGCACCAGTCCACCCTGTAGCACCAGAGGCACCTGTAAAGCCTTCTCCACCCGTTCTGCCTGTGTATCCTTGAAGACCCGTGGCACCTGTGCGTCCTCTGAGTCCGGTGGCCCCAGAGTAACCAGTGCTCCCAGTTTGCCCTGTGAAACCCTGAACTCCATCAGGACCTCTCTGACCCGTACTTCCAGTTATCCCAGTGAAACCTGTTGCTCCAGTTGGACCCCTCCGACCAGTCTCACCCGTTCGTCCAGTTTCACCTGTCTGCCCGGTGTAACCAGTAAATCCGGTTGACCCACTAGCCCCAGTCATCCCGGTTGCACCCGAAGATCCAGTCGCTCCTGAACGGCCCCTAGCTCCAGTGAAACCAACAACTCCAGTTGCTCCAGTTCCGCCAGTTGCTCCTGTCCTTCCGGAACGACCAGACATCCCAGTGTATCCAGTTTCTCCTGTTGCACCCGTTGCTCCACTTGCTCCAGTACGACCCGTCATTCCAGTGGCTCCTGTGAATCCAGTGGATCCGGTGAATCCAGTTGCACCAGTTGCTCCCGTGAAGCCAGTGCTTCCAGAAGACCCGGTCCTGCCTTTTGAGCCAGTGAAACCAGTAGCGCCAGTCACACCATTCCTACCACTGGCACCAGTTCGTCCTCTGGACCCGGAGTAGCCAGTAGATCCAGTATCTCCAGATGAACCAGTTTCTCCAGTTGCACCTGGAAAACGTTTTACAATAAAATGAAATGGAAACTGATAGGAATGAGGTTTCTCTAAGCTTGACAACCTATCACTTCGGCCACGAACAACACAGTACCGTAACCATGTTTACAAAAGTTCAATGTTACGATAATTATCACATTCACCAGCAACTTTTCATTAGTACTCATTATTTACACCTCACCCACAGCTATTAAATAGCTTATAACACTGATTTGTAGATTTCTTCTATGGCAGGTTTTCTGGATTTTTCTTGGACTCCCATGGATTATATATATAGACTTGTTTCATGACAATAATGACCAAGTCATGTAGTAAGTACACAAACACACCAAACCCCACATCACCGTCGGTTTCATCATCAGCAACAGCATTGTCAACACCAACACCTTTATCAATGAAACAACAATGATAAATTTATGCTTTTGCCCATTTACTTAACATGTAAAAAAATCTGATATCAGAGACTTGAACAGGTTCTGGTGCATTTCCAAACATATTCCCAGTGACAGCAGCATCAGTAAACGAGCAACGAAAGCAACTCACCTCGAAATCCAGAAAATCCAGTGCTTCCTTGAAGTCCATTTTGACCAGTAGGACCCATCGGTCCAGTCTCTCCTGTGGTGCCTACCTGACCAGTTCCACCAGTCATCCCTTGAAGTCCATTTGCACCAACCACACCATTAGTTCCGGTTCCTCCGGTGAATCCTGTGGCACCTGTACGACCGCGAACTCCAGACTCTCCTGTAGCACCTGTTCGTCCACGAGCCCCAACAGAACCTGCCACGCCTAAGGAACCAGAGGGTCCCGTTGCACCAGTACCACCTGTTGTACCTCTCCTACCTGTTGCTCCACCCGTCCCAGAAGCCCCAGTATTTCCAGTGGAGCCCTGGATGCCCGTCCAACCTGTAGCACCTGCACGCCCAATTGGTCCTGTAAGTCCTGTGGCTCCGGTAGGTCCAGTCATTCCTGTAGGACCTGTGTTTCCTGACCCTCCTGTACGTCCTCTTGGACCAGTCCCACCAACCAATCCCTTCTGCCCAGTTTCGCCAGTGAATCCGGTAGCACCACGGCTTCCGGAAAATCCAGTCGTTCCAGTGGCTCCTTTGATTCCATTTAATCCTGTCGGTCCCGCTGGACCTGTGGCTCCACTTGCACCAGTAATTCCACGCATTCCAGATGACCCAGTTGAACCAGATGGACCGGAAGGTCCAGTATTACCAGTGTTTCCAGTACTTCCAGTTGCACCAGGCTGTCCAGTTGCACCAGTTGATCCCGTATTTCCAGTAGAACCAGAAGCTCCCGTTGCTCCAGTTCTTCCAGAGGAACCAGTTGATCCAGTATTTCCAGCAACACCTCGCATTCCTGTAGCTCCCGTACCACCTGTTCTGCCTCTGCTCCCTGTGTCCCCTTCTGATCCTCGAGATCCAGTTAATCCCGTGGCTCCAGTCCTTCCAGTTGCACCTGTGAATCCAGTTCCACCTGTTGAGCCCGTGTATCCTTGAACTCCCTGGTTTCCAGTTGCTCCAGTTGGACCACGACCTCCAGTACCTCCAGCACTTCCCATGGTCCCAACCTGTCCAGTTGCACCAGTAGCACCTCTGTCACCTGTTCTACCTGTTGCACCTGTGAACCCAGATGACCCTGTAAAGCCTCGGCTGCCAGTTAACCCTGCCGTACCTTGAGGGCCTGTTGCACCTGTCGATCCTGTTGACCCTATCGAACCTGCCTCACCTTGTGACCCTGACCCTCCCGTTGCACCAGTTGTACCTGTAGCTCCTCGTTCACCAGTCTGACCTGTCTGACCTCGATTACCCGTCACACCCGTCCCTCCAGTTGCCCCCGTCATTCCACGAAGACCTGTTGATCCCGTTGACCCAACAGGTCCTGGCTGTCCGGGTGAACCTACCAATCCAGTGTTACCAGTAGATCCAGGAGATCCAGGCTGACCATTCAGTCCAGTGTCACCTATTACGCCTGTTGCTCCGTTGCTGCCTCTTGGACCAGTATTTCCAGTAATCCCACTTGCCCCAGTTGGTCCTGTTGATCCTGTAGAACCAAATGTTCCAGTTGATCCAGTACTGCCTGTTGCTCCAGTGCTCCCTTGTCTTCCAATAGCGCCCTGAGAACCGCTGGCTCCAGTCATTCCAACCTGTCCAGTCCATCCGGTCTCTCCAGTTGCGCCTCGAGGTCCTGTCTGACCAGTGGAACCTGCAGAAGAAGATTCCAGTAAATATTTGGATCGAAAACCAACTACTTCACATACATACATACTGCCAGCTTAGTACTGCTACTAGCAGTACCATTAGCACTGCTATGACACAGTCTTCTCATGTCTACATAACATCTACATTACGATCAACATAATTAGAGCAGCTTTGATTATGATGACAATGGTGGGTGATAATGATGAAGATGACGACGGTGGTGACAAAGTCAATTTTTGTGGTGGTAGTTTTAGTGGTAGCACAATTATAATGATACCACGGAAAGTGATGAGATGATGTTAACTCTGATGATTGGTCATTCATTCATTTCTTCAGTAATCTGACGATTTACTCATGCCCTTCAAGACACATGCACCTACTCGGAACCATTTCCAGCTCAACTTCAGTGAAAGAGAGGTTTTCAAACATTGACAAAAGATACATAGAATGTATGATGATGATGATGATGATGAGTTCTTTGCCCGAAGGCAGGTCCATTGGCTTTTTATGTCACCCGGAGATGAGATGTGTGAGGTGGTTTCCCTTTGTTCTCCTCACAGACAATGGTGGGTGAGTAATTTGTCCGAGGTCATTGTACACAGTGGCTCGAGGTAGATTCGAACCTGCGAACCTCAAGGCCCAGAACATACCCCTACACGAATGCGTCCCGCCACATAGCCTCTATAGCAAGGTTCAATAAGAACCATGACAACAATGCTCCATAACAACATCACGGTCACTATGATGATTATAATAAAAATTCTGACTATGAGCATTATTTCAACTCCGCCACTGCTCGTACTCTGGCAGTGCCAGTCCCAAGCCTGGATGAAGGAGGAGGGCGAAGCTAATGATCTTTGTTATCACACAGTGTCGTTAAGCTGAAAATACTACTAGCATTATGCCATGCCACAGTTTGAACACGAAGAAGAGGAACAAATCTTGCAAAGCACTGTGAGTGACAGAAGAAACTTCAAACCTGTGTTCCCCATCTGTCCCGTTGATCCTGTTGCTCCAGTGAACCCAGTTGAACCAGATGATCCACTGTTTCCAGTAGCTCCAGAACCTCCGGTCATACCAGGTGATCCAGTAATTCCAACTGCACCTGTACTACCTGAGGGGCCCATGCGTCCAGTCTCTCCAGTTTGACCTGCAGGACCCGTCAATCCTGAACTTCCGGTGAACCCGGTGGATCCAACTGGTCCAGCACCACCAGCACCTCCAGGTGAGCCAGTGAAACCGACAGCTCCCGTCCTTCCAGGCACTCCATTCACACCGGGTGCACCAACTGATCCAGATTCACCAGGTAATCCAATGGAGCCCGTTAGACCTGTGCTCCCTGTACTGCCAGTTGTTCCAGTTCCTCCAACAACACCAGGTGCTCCGGCTGGGCCAGTGCTTCCAGTGGAACCAACCCTTCCCCGATCACCACTTGATCCAGTTGGTCCAACCTGACCAGGTACACCTGTAGCACTCTGGAAACCTGGTAGACCAGAGACACCAGTGGTTCCGGTGGCTCCAGTTACACCTCGTTGCCCACTAGCCCCACTTGCACCAGTGTTACCCGATGCACCCACGGGTCCTGTAAATCCTGTTGCACCACTGCTCCCACTGGCTCCTATGGCTCCAAAACCTCCATCTCGTCCAGGCGTTCCAGTGCTACCAGTAGCTCCCGTCCGTCCACGTGGCCCTGTTGCTCCTGAAGCCCCAGCTGGCCCTTGAAGACCTGACTGCCCAGTTGAACCAACTAATCCCGTGAATCCAGTGGCCCCTTGTGTTCCTGATGCCCCAGTGCTGCCCGTCTGCCCAGTATAACCTGCTTGACCCTGGTTCCCTGTAGCTCCTGTCTGACCTGTAAAGCCACTTGCTCCAGTACTTCCTTGAACTCCTCTTTCACCGGTGCTGCCAGTTGCTCCAGTTCGACCAACTGATCCCGTAGGTCCAGATGACCCAGTAGCACCGGTTTGACCTGTGTCACCAGTTCTTCCAATCCTTCCAGTTACTCCAGTAGCACCAGTGTTTCCAGTATTTCCAGAAGCTCCAGTCCACCCGGTGACACCAGTCGAACCAGTCCATCCAGTAGACCCAGATGGCCCATCCGTACCAGTCAATCCTGTGGCTCCAGTGTTTCCAGTTGCACCAGTACCACCAGAAGATCCCGTGTTGCCAATAGATCCCTGCACTCCAGTAGTACCCGTTGCACCAGTACCACCAACATTTCCTGCAAATGAATCGTAAGTATTTTTTTGTTAAATTATTATTTATGAATATATTATTTTCACTACCTTTTGAAGAACCACAATTCTAACGATGAAGAATTCATAGGATACATTTATGCTGCTTAGCAAGTTATATTGAAAGATTTGCTTAGGATCCTTACTTAATAAACATCTGATCCACATTTTACTGGCCCAGTTACCTGCATTGGTTACAGCATAGGTCAGAGGCAGCCTTTGACAGTTTTGTGCTATAGGCAAGGACAAAAATTCCGCCATTTTTATAATATTATGTAATAGTTAAATTTCAAGAAAAATATGCTCTTCAAAATGCAAGCAAATGTGAAAATGTGTATGTAAAATATAATGCATTTGGGTTTATGCAAAGCCTGTAAATTAATTGAAGTATTCTAATAATTTTAATATTCAGCATAAAAGTCACAATTTGTTTCAAACTCCAGACTTTCTTACTCACCAGTTATGCCTTGGGATCCAGGCATTCCACTTGCACCAATCCTTCCCGAAGCCCCTGACAGACCTGTTGCACCAGTTCCTCCAGTTTGGCCGGTGAATCCCCTATCTCCTGTCATTCCAGAGGCACCTGTTGCCCCATTATCTCCAGAACGGCCCTGAGTCCCTGGAGCACCAGATACACCAGAGGCTCCTTGGGGCCCTTGCTGACCGTCGGGTCCACGAGCTCCTGTAGCTCCAGTAGCCCCAGTTTTCCCAAAAAATGCAATTCCACCAGGAGCACCTGTAGCACCTGTGAATCCAACTGGACCTGGTACTCCCAAAACTCCACCAGGTCCAGTAGACCCAGTTTCACCCGTGCTGCCGATGGATCCAGTATAGCCAGTAGCACCCGCTGGTCCCTGAGGCCCAATGATTCCAGTTGAACCCGTACCTCCAGTGCTTCCAGAAGCTCCCGTAAATCCAGTCTGTCCCGTGGCTCCACTAGACCCAACCACGCCCGTGGAACCTGTACCTCCCTGCCGCCCTGAAGATCCAGTAGCACCATTGGGGCCAGGCTGTCCATCATTTCCAGGGAGACCTAGAACTCCAGGTGATCCAGACGGACCTTGAATTCCTGTAGCGCCAGATGCACCTGCCACACCCTGTGCACCACTAGATCCTGTAGAACCAGTTCTTCCAGACACACCAGGGGCTCCAACTGGACCAGAGGAACCAGTGAATCCTGTAGATCCACTCATTCCAGTGGCACCAGAAGCCCCAACAGGTCCCTGTGGTCCTTGTTGACCAATTATTCCTGTAGCTCCAGTTGCTCCAGAAGCTCCTTGAGTCCCAGTTGCACCATCACGACCTGGGGATCCAGCCACACCAGAAAACCCTGTAAATCCAGTTGCACCAGTAAACCCTGCAGGACCAGTTGCTCCAGGTGATCCCTGCTGACCAGTACCTCCAGGTGCTCCAAGTGCACCCTGTGATCCAGTGGCACCTGTGGCACCGGGCTGACCAGCAAGTCCTGTTTGACCAGAGGCACCTGAGGACCCAGTCATCCCTGTGCCTCCCAAAGGACCGGTGGGACCAACATCACCAACGCGTCCCACAGATCCCGTTGCTCCTGAGCTTCCAGTTGCACCAGTTGCACCTGGTTGACCTGTGGAACCTTTGTTGCCGTCTCTTCCAGGTTGGCCTGGCAATCCAACAGAACCATCCGCTCCTCTGCTTCCAGTGGCTCCTGTTGAACCAACAAAGCCAGTGGCACCAGTGGAACCAGAGGCTCCAGTTGCTCCACTTGCACCTTGTGACCCTGGAGATCCTCCTTGACCAGATGGTCCCTGTTCTCCAACAGATCCAGTTGGGCCAGTGGCTCCAGTTGAACCACTGCTGCCCTGAAGACCTGTAGCTCCTTGGGGTCCTTGCAGTCCAGTTGCACCAGTGCTTCCAGTATTTCCTGTGGAACCAGCAATGCCAACTCCTCCAGCTGGTCCAGTAAAACCCTTTGCTCCAGAGCTTCCAGTTAACCCAGTTGACCCTGTCTCGCCAGTGAATCCAGTTGATCCAGAACTTCCAGAAGAACCCATAACTCCTGGGCTTCCTGAAAATCCAGTCAACCCAGTAGCACCCATCCCACCCGAAAATCCAGTACTCCCTGTGCCACCAGTTGCCCCAGTGTTACCAGTAAACCCGGTTGCACCAGTGAATCCAGTACTTCCTTGCATTCCTCTTGTGCCAGTTGGGCCCAACACACCTGTGGCTCCAGAGCTACCAGTAGCTCCAGTTGATCCAATTACACCAGCACCTCCGTCTGCCCCGTCTCTACCAGGTGCACCAGTCTCACCAACACTTCCACGTGGTCCGGTCGCTCCAATTTGGCCAGCTGCACCTTGACTTCCTGTAGATCCAGTGAAGCCAGTAGATCCAGATACACCAGATATACCTGTAGCCCCAACTGTGCCAGTAGCACCGGGAAATCCCTGGACACCAGAAATTCCAGGAGAACCACGTGATCCAGACTCACCAGTCCTTCCCGTGAAGCCAGTATTGCCAGATGCTCCAGTTCTGCCTGACTCTCCGGTTGCTCCAGTGGATCCCGTTCTGCCAGAAGAACCTGTCATTCCAGTCGTTCCAGTAAATCCAGTAGATCCGGTTGACCCCGTGGCACCAGGACTTCCAGTTGATCCTGAATGAAGAATTTCAACACTTACAGCATCCTGTTTAGATGATTCGTGCAATGTGTGATTTGCATCACCAGCTCGAGTTGTTTGATACATCAAAATATGAACATATAACCCCTGTGATTAAATCTTTGGATTGGCTTCCTGTTTAGCAAAGGATTGGTTTCAATTTGGGGCTCATAGGTTATATACTTTGAACTCCAGCCAACCACAATACTTAAAACCAGTTTTTATTCCCCAGACTTATCATCATTCAATGAGGTCATCTGATTATCTTTCTCTGGTCATATCTAAAACAAAAGCTGTTCTTAGTGAAAGAACTTTGCCATTGCTTAACCTACTTTCTGGAACTCTCTTCCTGTGTCTATCTGCTCTGCTCAGTTGCTTGTGTCATTTCGTTCTCAACTTAAAACTTACCTCTTTCAGACTGCTTATCGACCATGGTTGCCTCTCTGTCTTAAGGACTGATCCTCTGGATATTGTCCTGATTAAGGCTTTGTTTTGGTGTGCCATCGGTTGATGCTTTGTGCATTAGACGCCGGCGCAATAGAAGTTACTAATTACAATTAAGTTGTTAAACACCAGTCTTAGAATTTATTAAAGTGCTTATAATCAGTAGAAAAGAAGATATCAGTTCAGATTACTTTAGAAATGTTATAAGAAAACTTGAAAATTAGTAAGTTAAGTTAAGTTCTTCAGTCCAACATTTATTCAATAAAACGTTTCAACTGTACTCTTTAAGTTTTGTTTTACAGTTCACATCTACTCAACTCTTTACGATCTCATTTGTCTGTCTTAAAACTTCTGGCAGGATCTCAATCTCTTGTCTTGCTCCTCTGTTCACTTAGTCTCTTCTGCGCATTCTACTACCCTTATATTTAAAGCCTTCTTTCATTCATTCATTCAAAAAATTTGTAAAGCACCCCTTCAAGATTTCTACTCAGAGGCGCTCCCGATCCAACCCCGGAGGAAAAGGACAGACTTTAAACTATTACAAATTGTGTCAGAACTCCAGGGGAATCCATTCCAAACAGTTGGACCAACAACAGAAATGCAAGAACCTATTTCTTGTATGCCGTACCTTAACTACGCTTTCCTTTCTTCCAGAATGTTCTCTTGTAAACCCTTTTCACATTCTTTACATCTATAGGCAGTGGCGTAACAACTTAGCCGGGGGCCCTTCCTAAGCTTGGGGGCCCTTACCCATTATGTATCTACAATTCTACATGCATTGTATGGAACGTAAATAATTGAACATTTTATAATTATAGCGCCATTTCATGATTTATACTCAGAGCAGGGGTGCAAAAAACCAAGTTTTCCTTTTTATATTTTTTAAAAAAATTTTCTATTGTGGATCATAAAACTCATAACAAATGGCTTAATACCATTCAAATTAATCAGATGCATATAAATTAAATTAAATTAACAAGAACAGTAGAACCGTTTCATAAAGAAATTAGCCCAACAATTCAAGAGAGTTGAAAGATTTTCTCATTTTCAATTTCAAATTTGGCGTGTTTTTTTTTTTAAAAAACAAAACAAAAACAAAGCCTTTAACAGCCCTGACTCAGCCCTGATGTTAAATGTCATTACGAAGGAATATATATATTATATACATCAGTTAGCAAAACAGTGCACCGTAAGCTGAAAGAGTCACCAGTGACGCCAATGTGGCACTGCCTACACAGTAATGTAGCGAACATGTAGATTGTAGATTAGCGTTCCTCACGAATTTGACTATTCTAGCTTTCTGTTCGCAAATGTGTCTATCAAGTCCATTTAGTCATTTAAGAAGCTGAACGGAGCATTAGAACAGAAATTCGTCAAGAGCTGTAGAGTTGTGGAATGGTTTGGATGATTGTAGGCTACTGTCTCAGTGGGCACAATCACAGCTTTTAAAAGGAAGCTAGGAAATTGGGCTAAAATGGAAAATTAAGTATGTTCAAAGTTAAATTTCAGTGGTTTTAAAACAGACTAAACGTCTTCTAAAACACTTAAAACTCTTCTGTGTTAAGTCGTCAATGTTTAGCCTAAATTATGAAACCTGATGTCGTTTTTTACATCATGTAACTGAAAAGCATTATTGACATAATGTGACATTTTCCCTAATAATTATTCTCACAGAAAAACGGACAAAAAGTGGTCTAAAAGCTTGCCCTTTGGACCTCGGGGGCCCCTGGACTTTGTCCACCCTCGTTATATGGCTGTTACGCCACTGTCTATAGGTGACATGGAGACACCCGTTGGTGACAAAGGACACAAACGGTCAGCATATCAAAAACTGTTGGTTTGCGTAGATATCTAAAACTATTTCAAATTGTCCAAACTTTTCAAGCTCAGGAGCTGACTTTAATGAACCACACCACTCACCAGAACTGCCAGTTTGTCCAGTAACACCACTTGCACCAGTGAAGCCCCCAGGACCAGTGCTTCCTGTGAAGCCAGTTGTCCCTGTCGCGCCTGGCTGTCCGACCTGTCCAACCTGACCAGGCGTTCCAACTGATCCCGTTGCTCCAGTGTTTCCATCTCTACCAGGTACACCAGTAGCTCCAGTGAAACCACCTGATCCAGGCAATCCAGTTGAACCAACCCGACCATCGGCACCAGTCATACCGGTAGCACCAACAGTGCCTCTGCCACCATCCCCAAAGCTCAATCCTGGAGCACCAACCGGTCCTCGCATTCCAGGAGCACCAACAGGTCCTTCGGGTCCGTCTCGTCCTGTGGCACCGAGAGGACCAGCTACTCCACTTGCTCCAGTGTTTCCAGTGCTTCCAGTAAATCCGGTAGCACCGGAGGATCCTGTGTAACCAGTATATCCAGTTTCACCAGTTCTACCTGTGCTTCCGCTGGGGCCTGAAGCCCCTGTAGCTCCACTTGCTCCTACCTGTCCAGCAAGGCCAGTGGCTCCCACAAACCCTGGGGTGCCAGTGGCTCCTGAAAAGCCAGTGCTTCCTGACTGTCCTGTAAAACCAGTCTCACCAGTTGCACCGGTGCGGCCCTGTACACCTTGAGCACCAGAATTTCCAGTGTTACCAGTTAAACCTACCGGGCCTTGTTGTCCAGTATTTCCTGTGGAACCCTGCACACCAGTTGCTCCATTGAATCCTGGAAGTCCGGTTACGCCTGTACTCCCGGTTTGACCAGTTTGACCAGTTTGACCTGAAAAATCCATTGTTTTTGTCACCACACAACATCAGTGCTATACCTAACACCAGCAATTACCACTACCACCATCACCACTACAACCATTCACAACTATAACCATACCACCTAATGCCAAAGAAACTTAAACAATTAGAATTAAAACTTTCTGTCAAGAGGTTCTGGTGTTTCATGGACTCAAATACAAACCTGGAGCTCCTTGTTGACCAGTTGCACCCTGGATTCCCATTGATCCTGTTGATCCGGTGGAACCAGTCTGACCAGTAAAACCCGTGGATCCAGTTGTACCAGTTGATCCTGTGGAACCAGTTCTACCTTGGACACCGGTTGCACCAGCTGGTCCAGCAATGCCAGTCATACCGGTAGCACCAGTTGCACCAGTAAAACCCTGTATGCCAGTCGACCCTGTGGATCCAGTAGCACCAATCTGTCCTGAGGACCCGGTGGATCCTGTTGAACCTGTCTGTCCAGTTGACCCAGAGGCTCCAGCGGGGCCAGTCCATCCTGTTGCTCCAGGTTGTCCAGTGGATCCGGTGGCACCTGTACTTCCTGTTCTGCCCTGCTGGCCAGTGTTCCCTGTGGCGCCATTATCGCCCATAGGTCCCTTCTGCCCTGTCGAACCAGTTCTTCCACTTCCACCGGTTGATCCTGTGTATCCGGTTGCACCTGTTGGCCCAAGTTGTCCATTTGGACCTGATAAGCCATTCGACCCGGATGCACCAGTTGCTCCTTGTGTCCCTTGAAAGCCAGTGGGCCCTGTATCTCCCACTCTACCTAGAGCCCCTGAGCTTCCAGTTGCACCAGAGCTCCCAGTGGATCCCGTTGCACCTGTTGCACCAAAGGCTCCGGAGCTACCAGTTGCACCAGTAGCTCCACTAGCACCAACCTGCCCTGAAAATCCCGTAGCACCTGACTGACCAGAAGATCCAGTAGCTCCTACAGCACCACTTGAACCAGTTTGACCACTGGCACCTATGGAACCACCTCGACCTTGCGCACCAGTCATACCTGTTGCACCCCGAGAACCAGTGCTTCCTGCAATTAAAAAGCAGTTGGCTAAGATCAGTCGAAACAGCTTCTGTTATTCCTGCAAATCATCAAAAAGATTATTAGCAAGAGACCATATAATTTGTTTGCTATATATTTATAATAAACATGATAAACAACAAAAATTAATATGCAGCAAAAATCCTCTAGCTACTATGAAATATAAGAAATATAAGAGTTTTTCTTAGAAAACTCCTGTGTAGGAATACATACTCTCACCATGAACGTCATGGTTATGAGAATAGCTATGATGATGACTGAACACAACAATAATGATGACAATAATGACACCAAAGACAACATGGAAAAAGTTTGATACTCGTAATTTTCTGCATAATTACTAAACCAAAAGCAACATACATAACCTCATAGAAATTTACTGAAGTTTTCTTCCAACTGAAGACAACAATAACTAATAATCACAAATAACGATGCTAAAAGGTGCAAAAAGTTTTGACAACACACAGCAAATTTATCAAGTAAGTAGACAATAACCTGTGACGCCGGTTTGACCAGTAGAACCAGCGTATCCTTGAACTCCACTTGCTCCAGTTGCTCCCGATGACCCCGGTTGCCCTTGGGAACCTGTTGATCCTATCTGACCTGAACTTCCGGTGTTTCCCGTTGCTCCAGTTGCACCAGATGAACCCGTCATGCCAGTAGCGCCGACATTGCCAGACGAACCTTAAAATATAATACCAGATAGTAACTATTCCAAGGTTGCAATTAAAATGTTTACAGTAATCCTCATCACAACTAATTCACCTAATGGATGGTGATGGTTGAATCGTAATACACAGGAATGAAGAACAGAAGAATGCAGGTTCGATACCCGCTAGCCCCATGAGGTTGACTCAGCCTTCCACTCCCTAGGGCAATGGTAAAATGAGCAGCAGTAGGACGGATCCACGCCTAACAGGCTGCCATACAGTTACAAAATCGACTCTTGTTAAACTTGCTTTCATGTGTTCCTACTATTTCATGTAATCATACTGTGGCTTATCAGTTTGAATTGAATAAACAAATATTATTATTATTAAAGTGCGGCACATAATAAAAAAACTCATGAATCAGTTACTGCTTCAAATAGTTAGCTAATCTGCAGATGTCATTTCATCTGTTATCAGAACTTATATTTATTCAACTGCAACTGTATTAACAAGTATAACATTGATCTTAATTAAATGGGCATCATTTCGAGCTAGTGTTATATGACAAAAACTGTACTATTTCTTTGATTCTCTTGCAATATAAATGTATATGTCATAGTTTTAAGATGGACCTGCAGAAAATTTTAAAGTATGGAATTTCTTATGGTGAATCAACCATTTCTTCAGAACTTCTAAAGCCTTCACCAACTGATAAACATATAAAAACAATATTTCTGAAAACTCTCTAAATATTTTATTGCATTCAGCACTGGCCCAATTAGCTACATTGGTTAGATCATAGCTGCATCCCACTCGCCTCTGTGTTGGAGAGCATGCCAATCGTGGTTCGCTTCCTGAAGCTGGCTTATTTCAGAGATTTAAATCTCGAGCCAGCATGGTCAACACACGGGGACCTTAAATAGCATGGCGCCTATTCAAAAAGGCGGTAGTGGTGAAGGATCTCACCCGATCAATTCATTGAAAAATTAGCAGGGTCAAGGCCGTATATGGTCGCAATATAAAATCGAGTACATTTACATTTACAATTGCTTTATTTTATTACCTGTTGCTCCTTGAGGCCCTGTCGAACCTGTTGATCCTGTTTGGCCTGTTGATCCTGTAAATCCTGATGCTCCAGCTGGTCCAGTTGCTCCCGTTGAGCCCGTGGCTCCAGGTGTTCCAGTTGCTCCATTGGGGCCTAAAAACCCGAAAGACCCACCTCCACCGGGGACTCCTGGAGCTCCAACTGGACCCACCTGTCCGGTCATCCCTATCTGACCACTGCTGCCTGTATTTCCTGCTGGACCAAACTGTCCAGTGGCTCCAGTTGCTCCAGTAGGTCCACGGGCCCCCGTTTGCCCAGACGACCCAGTTGAACCAGTCTGACCTAATGACCCAGTGACACCTATGAACACGAACAAAATCTTTTGAGAATTCTAATTTGAATCAACTTTGATTAAACAAACTGTTTACACTTCACATTCTTGAATAGTACAGTAAATCTTTAAAAAATATCAAACCTAATGGGTTCTCACTATAAGTTATTTTATAGATTCAATGTAATATTCAAAGATTAAAAAGCTTGTGGCACGCACACAGAGTACATGTTCTCTGAGCCAATTAAAACCCTCATATTACGTTATGTCAACATAAGGTGAACAACGAAAATGCAATGTAAATATACACAACTACAGTACAATAAAAAATGAGAAAAAAATTACAACGAAATTTTGTTGCACTGTAAGTATATTGCATGCAGATTGTAAAAAATTTCATTACAGCTTCAAATAAAGCCAATGATGCATAGTGCAACATGTATGTCAGCAACATAAATTTGTTCACAAAAAGTACCCAGTATTGCTAACATCAAAAGAATAAATCTAAAATACACAGAATTCTTAACCGTTGAAACTGTAAGGTTGAGAAAAATTATGTAACACAGAAGGTTGTTGCACAGGTATGTTACATACCTGTCTGACCGGTTGCACCAGTAATTCCTGTTGCCCCTGTTGTTCCAGTGGACCCAGTCGCACCAGTGAACCCCGGTTGACCTGTCTGACCGGTGTTTCCAGTCACTCCAAACTGGCCAGTGGCTCCAGTTGCTCCAGTATTTCCCACTCTCCCAGCATCCCCAGACCTTCCAGTTGCTCCAGTTTCCCCTGAACGCCCCGGAGTACCTGCCACTCCCTGAACTCCTTGTGTTCCAGTTGCTCCTGTGTTTCCAGCCAAACCCGTTTGGCCAGTGACTCCAGCTACTCCAGTTGATCCAGTAGATCCAGTCTGACCAGCTGATCCAGTGGGTCCAGTATTCCCAGTGCTTCCAGGTAAACCGGAAAAGCCAGTAGAACCAGTAGCACCTGTAGATCCCGGAGAGCCCTGGGAACCAGTTAATCCTGTCAAGCCATCTGGACCACGAGGTCCTGTAGCTCCGGTATCTCCTTGCTGTCCAGGTGATCCTGTAACAGAAACACAAGGACACATAGTATTATAGATGAATGAATGGATGGATTGATGGATGGATGATCAAATCTTTCCACAACTATGACCACAAAATCTCAGTATCTCGTTTATCGACGCTTTTGCAATGCTTATTCAGTGCTCGTGAATAAGCTGGTGCCCCTGCGCTCAGCTTTAGAGTAGCGCTTTCGACATTTGGAGTTTACAATTACAATCTGCAATTAGGCAATATTCCCTATCATTATGTAGGATGCCTAGTTATGTGGGGCGCGGTGGTGTAGGGGTATGTTCGGTGCCTTGCAGCCGGAGGGTTGCGGGTTCGAATCCACCTCAAGCCGCCGCGTAGGGACCCTGGGCAAGTCCTTCACTCGCAATTGCTCATGCGCTTCGGCGTGAAACTCCGATTCAGTGTACGCGCTGTAGTTGGGGGCGCTTCTGAGTATAAATTTTGAAGAGGCGCTATAAGAAGTGCTCATACATACATACATACATACATACATACATAATATTTATACATACCAGTTTGGCCATTTGGCCCAACCACCCCAGCAGATCCTCTGTTGCCAGTGCTTCCAGAAGAACCAGTTGCTCCAGTTGAACCAGTCTGACCAATGGTTCCTGGTGATCCGGTGGCACCTTGGACTCCAGATGATCCAGTATAACCAGTGGAACCAGTAATGCCTGTAAACAGAATCCAAGACCCAGGCACACAGTAATTTGATTTTGTTTTTAATTTTACAATTATTAAACACCAATAACAATCAATATTACATTAATTAAAAGAAAATATTAATAGGCATACCAAGGTGAAAGAAAAGGACTAAAGTTCTGCTAATAGGGCCATCTAATTAATTATAACAGATTTCATTGTCATTTCCAACAATTACACATTTCATCACTTTTTTCTTAACTTTGATAGTGCTTAGTGCAGGGTATAGTAATACAAAATATTTGTAACAAAACCCAAAGATACAGTCTGTGTAGCATTACTAAATGCCAGTACCTGGTACTAAATAGTACTGTGGAGAAGAATTCTAAAATGTTTACTATTTGGTGACAGACTGCCTTGCAGTTCTGCTCATTCACAAACCATCTGAAACCCTGTAAAAATCAAAACAGACTTTAAAAGATGGTAAAACTAACCAGCAGCTCCTTGAGATCCAGGCAATCCGCTTGATCCAGTTTGTCCAATTCCACCAGTCATTCCAGAAGCTCCAGATGCTCCAGTCTGACCAGTAAATCCAGTAGCCCCCGTTGACCCTGTGGATCCTGTCATTCCCTGAGGTCCCTGTTGTCCGGGCAATCCAGTCTGTCCAGCAAATCCTGTAGATCCAGTTGCTCCGGTGACACCTCTACCTCCCGTGACACCAGTTGTTCCTGTACTCCCAGCAGAACCCACGCGTCCTTGAGAGCCCATCTCTCCGGTTGCACCTGTGGAACCAGTGATTCCAACGCTTCCACTGGCTCCGGTAGCACCAGAGCTACCTGTTGCACCAGTAGCCCCTATGGCACCAGCAGCACCATTCGTACCAGTTTGCCCAGTACCACCTGGAAACAGCAGAAGAGCAATTGCAAGAACAGAATAAATATTTGAGTGCACACATACAAGAAGTGATGATGACCTGGTCATGGTAGAATCTCATGTGGAGGTATTAATTTGAATGGCAATAACAATGATAAAAACTCTCATATCATCAACATTTGTAATACTGAAGTACCCATAAGAGTACTTTTAAACTGGAGTTAGTCGTAAAAGATTTTACATCATATCAAAATGCAATCCAAACTAAATTCAGACTGATATAATATTACGTTTATCAATGTAATAGCATTGTGAATAGTGTTGGAACTGTTGTTCCATGATAATAAACTGTGGCCTATCTTCATCATAATACTTATAAACAACTAAAGCTTACCTGTTGCTCCAGTTGCACCCGAGTTCCCTTGAAGTCCAGATGGTCCAGTTGCTCCACTGGCACCAGTAGTACCTCTGGAACCAGTACCTCCTAGCAACCCTGTTGCTCCTGTGGCTCCCGTGAAACCCATTGCACCAGGTGCGCCACTGTTACCTTGCTGTCCTTGAGGACCGGTAGATCCAGTCAATCCAGTCACACCAGGAGATCCCGTAGAACCTTGTATATACATTTTCACATACATAAGTTTAGATGAATAAGTTTAACCAATAATAAATTAATTAATCTATTAATGGAAACATTGGCTAACGAGCAAATAACTGACAAAACAATTAAATTACTTAAATTTTGTCCTTATTCATTTCTAAAGTTTACAAATCTTACTTATTTATGTACTCAGCAGTTAAAACACACGCACTAATAAATTAGAAGCAACGTTAACAGCCTAAGAAATCTTCCAATTACCAGGGCAATAAGAGCCAGCCACTGCAGAAATAATATATTTTTATGACTTTATGACCACATTCAACTCTGATTGTAAGAAAGCACAGCATAAAAGCCACGAAGAGAATAAGAAAAGATTTCATAAAATAAATGAATGACAGTAAATTTTTAAATTACTAGTCACAAAAATATTTCAATCTTTCATCAAGCAATTTATTAATTCTGGAATTGAAAAATCTAGAAACAAAAGCAAAGTACACTAATTTAATTTAAAAGATTATGAACATTGAATGATTGAACCTTTAAAAGAGAATATGACACCATTGCATAAAAGGATGCTATACCTGATGATCCAGTGTTTCCTGTCATTCCAGTTGCACCTGTCAACCCTGAAGCACCAGTGGAACCAGTCACTCCACTGGAACCAGTCGAGCCAGTTGACCCTGTTGCTCCAGTGACACCAGGAGACCCCTGTGAGCCAGCTTGACCCGTGAACCCTGTTTCACCCAGAAGCCCTGTAGCCCCAATGACCCCTGACTGGCCCTGTGGCCCTGTTGCACCTGATGGTCCCACTCCACCAGCGTCTCCACTTCTACCAGTGGCTCCCTGTGATCCACTCGCACCGTTCAACCCTCTCTGTCCAGTTGCTCCGGTTCGACCCGCAAGCCCCGTATTTCCGGTGGCTCCAGTTGATCCAGTTGAGCCCATTACACCGCTAGAACCTGTGCCACCAGAAGACCCAGTGGCACCACTGGCACCAGTGATGCCTCTAGCACCAGAGGGCCCTGTTGCACCAGTGCTGCCAGTCCGACCACCTGAACCAGTGGCACCACTAGCTCCAGTGATTCCAGGTCTTCCAGTGGAGCCAGCCGAACCAAACTGACCAGTTGCACCTGTAAGTACACAAACAAAGGCAAAATCTTGATTTGTAAACATCATTTTTCAATTGCAATAGATGTAGGCCTAAGGCATTGTTTCATTAGGTATGTATAACTATAAAAAAAATACACCCTGTTAGGAACATAAGTTGAGATCTCGTATAATGCTGATTTTAAACCGTGTATTTCTCCAGTTTCTTTTTATTATTATTATTATTATTACTATTATTATTATTATTATTATTATTATTACTATTATTATTATTATTATTATTATTACTATTATTATTATTATTATTATTATTATTAAACTGTCATTTATAATGTACCTAAACAAAAAGAATCTTGCACAAAAGTGTGTAACAGGAAAAGTCTAATCATAATAAATCTTGAACAAATAAGTCTTAAGGTTATTTTTACAGTACACATGCTGCAATGGAGGTCAATTCCATCCCGTAATTATAACCGAGTGCAAGGTTTACGATTAGTGCTTCCTAAAGTGTGCCTTATAAAAGTCCTGATACATACGCAATGGAGGTAAGCAGTGTTTATTCTAGACGTCTCAGTAACCATACCCAGAAAATGAAAGAGATGAAATTTTGTAGTGTGCAATTTAGGGGTCCCAGGATTTATCGTCTACCCGTGTGTAAAATTGTAGGTTGCTCGTTTACCCCCTCCTCGAAAATTCTTGGGAAATTATCGTCGCTCGTCAACTTATCAAATATGTTGGATACCCCCCAGAACATACCCCCCGACACAGTAGATTAAACACTGCAAGGTAAGCATCAATCATTTACCTGTGTTTCCTTGGGGTCCTGTTGGTCCAGTGGCCCCTTGTTCACCAGTGAGTCCGGTTGCTCCAGTGTTTCCAGTTCCTGCAAATCTTCCAGGTGACCCAACGTTTCCAGTTGGACCCTGTGGTCCGACAGGTCCAGTCGCTCCAGGCTGACCAGGTGATCCTATAAATCCAGGTACTCCCACACCTCCCGTTGAGCCAGTCGATCCGGTCCTACCCACAAGCCCGGTAGCACCTGTAGCTCCAGAGGACCCTGTTTGACCAGGCTGGCCCCCAACGCCAGTTGATCCCACAGATCCATCAGGCCCCTGAGAGCCAGTCCAACCCTGGGGTCCATTCTGCCCAGTGTTACCCTGGACACCAGTAGCACCAGAAGCTCCAACAGCTCCAAGTTGTCCAGTGGTTCCAACTGCACCAGTTGACCCGGTGCCACCAGTAGCTCCAAGGTTGCCCCTACTTCCTGGTGTGCCTTGAACACCCGTGTATCCAGTTGCACCAGTTGGACCTCTTGCTCCAGAGCTCCCAGGTAATCCAATGCCACCAAAAGTTCCAGGCAATCCAGGAGCACCGGTTTGTCCTGTAGCACCTAGATACCACAGAATGTGCAAACAGCAGGTTAATTATATTGACTTCAATAAGGTTACTTACTTAAGCAATTTATTAATTGCCAGAATTAAATATTGACCTGAAGAGATAAGCGTCTGTTAAAACTCAATTCTGGTGAAATTCTTGTGGAATAAAACTCAGCTGAAACAATCAGGTTACTGCATTCATAATGATAATGAGACCAACATTGTCAGTATTTACATAATATGAAAATCAAAAACATAGGCCTAACCTATATCTCAATCATACAATAGAACAACACAACTGTATTATATATATATACACATATATAATACTTATATAATATATACAACTGTATTTATGGAAAGGACTGATGCACTCTGACTTGAGAAATAGACCTTATTGATCTGTATGACTTGAATTATGGAGCGGATTGAGGGAATACGGACGTTGTCTTATGAACTTAATAACATTGTAAAAATAATTTGCTATTTAACCTAATTAAATTAGACTGGCTTTTTGTTCGTCTTCTCTCCGTTCCTTCCACTAGTTGGTCTTTCACTCTTCTCTCCCTTCCACTACACTTGTCTCCCACTCATTCCTCCCTCTAACTATCCCTGCTTCCTATTCTTTCTTTCCTCTAACTCTTCTGACTTTCTTATATATAACATATAATGTACTTAAACACCGTTTGGTCATGTGATTGAGAAACACATATATAGCCAATTTACTTTGAAGTGTCAACTCAGTGAAATTGTGCTACTGACTATGGAAAAGATGGAGTCAATGCCTATAAGCTATAGCTTCCTTTTGACTCCACTTGTGCAGTAGCTTCGCTGTTCTGTTGTATAAAAGTGTTTATTCTGTAATTTGTTTCCAGCTGCTGTTACAATAAAGATATCAATCATCATTTGATATTGCCTTCTTTTCAAAGTTGAAAAGTGCACGCATGACCATAGCACAGAACATCGATGGCGATGGGCAACTGTTTGTGAAGACTTGTTCAAGGTCCTTACACAGTGACCACCTGAGTGGTGGCTCGAGCCCACACCTTTTACATTATAGGCCGAGTGCATGCTACGTCCATTCAGTTATCATACCCTACTAAGCACAGTAGACAGTAACCTGACTTTTGCATCAAAATAAGTAAGTTTCCAGGATCTAAATAACAGCATGTAGATCTTCTTGCAATTACCCAATATTCCTTGAGGTCCGGAGCCACCCGTTGCACCAGTGCTTCCAGTTGTTCCTTTCCGACCAGACGCACCAGATGAACCGGTAAATCCAGTTGCACCAGTTGCACCAAGACCACCAGACGACCCGGTTGATCCGGTCTGTCCAGTGGCTCCAGTGCGACCCATGATTCCTGCTGGTCCAGTGCCGCCAGTGGCACCAGTGTTCCCATTCACACCAACAAAGCCGCTGCTTCCTGTGGCACCTGTGGGACCTTGGTCTCCAGTTCTGCCCTGAGGTCCAGTAGCACCAGTTCTGCCGGCAACACCAGTGTTTCCAGATGCTCCAGTAGTACCGGTTAGTCCTGGCACTCCTGTCGCACCAGGTGTACCCAACCTCCCGGTTGCTCCAGTAGCCCCAGTTATTCCTAAAGTCATCAATGAATAGAAGAAAGAATCATAAAATAATCATAAAGAGTTATTATATAACTATGATTTTGTTATTCATATAAGAAAATATTCATTTATGAGAATGCATTACTTAATCATTAGCTCGGTAATTGTATTTTGTCATTTGTTACTGCATAGTTCATAAATTGCCATAAATCAGTTTATAAAATTTAGTAGAAAATAATATTATTTTATATTTGAATAATTAATTAGACAATTGCAAGTTTTTCAATGTAATGTAAAATTATCACAATTCTGTCCAACAGCACAACAAAAAGCACAATATTAAGCATTCCGTAATATATCGGATCAAAGAGAAAAATATTTAGAATACAAGACCTGTTCTTCCTTGCTCTCCAGTACCACCAGTTGCACCACTAGCACCAGTTCTACCACGTTCACCACTTGATCCAATCAGCCCTGTTGTACCTGTGGCCCCAGTGCCACCAGCTGATCCTCTTGGACCCGATGAACCTTGTGGTCCCACTGGCCCAGGCAGGCCCGTGTTACCAACAAATCCAGTTTCTCCAATTCTCCCAGGTAATCCATTTGCTCCAATGCTTCCAGTCTGACCTGTGGCACCGGTACGACCTGGAGATCCAAACTGACCCGTATTGCCTGTAACTCCCGTTCCACCGGTAAGTCCAGCCTGACCAGTAGCACCTGTACTTCCCACGCTACCTTGAGGTCCTGTTCGTCCAGTGCTTCCCTGAAGCCCTGTGGCACCAGTTGCCCCAGGGCCAGCTTGCGGTCCCGAAAGACCTGGGGCACCTATTCAAAAATGCCAGTGAAACCGAGTCAACGAAATACCAACTAATAATTTTGAATTACAGTTGCATATACAAATACAATGTCATGGCCATCTTCCAAAATGGCCAAGAACTCCTACTTTTCGAGAATGGCTAGATCGACTTTGTAGTATTCTTCCCACAGTTCATGGTCACACTGAAAGTCCACATCTAATATATCTAGGCCCAAGTATCATCATAATCTGTTTTAATGAACCCAAAATCAGCATCCATGCTACAGACATTGTTTGCAGTTGAATGCAGGTCAAAGCAGAACAGGTGAGAGAGTTAGCCTTTATCCAGAACGGATAAAATTTAGGCTTAAGAAATGCAACACAATGATACGTACATAACGAAAGCACAAATCGTGAAATAATTATACAGAAAAATCAAATAAAAATTAACTACATACAGGTCCAATTAAATTAATGAGTTGCTTGAAAACTTCAGAATATAGAAATATAAAAACAAAATGATACATTTAACTATGCATCCACACATCCATCTATCAGTTTGCTGGCAAATAAACAGACCTATCATAATAAAGAAGTCATGAAGCCAATCCCTCCACTTATCCTACACTCTGCCATTCCATCACATCCAAGTCTAACTATAAGATGGCACATAATAATAATGGTTTTATTAGCTGCTTTCAATGGGTCAAGTAAGGTATCTAAGGAAAACCATATCGTATCAACTATCAAGATGCACAACTGCACATACATGTATGTTAGTACCCAAATTCATAAGTCCAACAAATAATCTCAGTCACCTTGTGATCCAGTTGGTCCAACAGCACCAGTCGCACCAGTGATTCCACGAGATCCCGAGACTCCAGTTGAACCAGATGGCCCCTGCTGTCCTGGACTTCCAGGTGAACCAACACCACCAGAAGGACCAGCTGTCCCAGTGTACCCTTGAGGTCCCTGTGGTCCACTTGCTCCAGTGTTACCTTGACGCCCCGTGCCTCCAGTGACCCCAGTAGACCCAGTCATTCCTCTGGGTCCTTCTAAACCAGTGGAACCAGTCACTCCTTGTCTTCCTTGCTGTCCAAAAGGACCTTGTTGTCCAGTTGGACCCGATGACCCTGTGGATCCAGTTCTGCCGGTTGATCCACTATTGCCAGTTCTTCCACTCTCACCAGTATTTCCGATCAAACCAGTTGCTCCAACTGGTCCCACCATTCCAGAGGAACCACTTGAACCAGTGGCACCTACAGACATAATCAATAATTGTAATTATAACAAGTAACTTCTATTATGCTGTGTCTATAAGGCATCAACCGATGGCACACCCAATCCAATCCGTAATCAGGTCAATATCCACTGTCCATAAGACAGAGAGGCAGTCTATGGTGGATAAACAATTTGAAAGAGGTTAAGTTTTAAGTTGAGAATGAAACGACACAAGTGACTGAACAGAGGGCACAGACACAGGGAGAGATTTCCAAAAAGTAGGTCCAGACACCGAAAAAGCTTGTTCACAAAAAGGCAATACAAGGAAAGTATTCATGTTTGGTTGCAAGTTTCAAGGACTTTGGTAAAAGCTGTTATGTTGGAATTTGGACAAGTGATTCTGTTTCTTCTGATTTATCCTTAGGCCAAGCTGTTCAGTTTTTCTATCCATTTAATGCACTTTCTGGTTTCTTAAGAGATAAATTTGCACTGACTTCCTCGTTGCACCTCCATAGACACACAGAAGTTTTGCAGTTACATTTCCTCACATTCAAGTTTCACATCTCTTCACTTTGCCATCCAAAGCGACCGACTGTTTGCCAAATTTACAACTAGTAGTTGAACACCTACTGAGCCTCCCTTTACTTTGTCTGACTGTGAAAATCGTCGAATTTGATTTTTTATCATCGACTTGTATTGGCAAGTAGTTCCTAACACTTTCACGATGAGACTGGACTAAAAGTGACTGAGAAACCAATGCAGCTCGTTGTTAAAGCGCCTATGTGTAAATGTCACCTATAGGCCTACGTTACATTCTGTAGTCTAATCAGGAACTATTGTACTGTAATAATTTTATCATAATGCACAAGTCATCGATTGATGGTACCTTAGGGTTCGCAATAGTCTAGTGGTTAGTGTGCTGGACTATACTAAGAGATTGGGGGGTTCACATTCTCTCCAGGGCAGAAATTTGAGTCAAGATCGCTGCGCCAGTTACACCCCTATCCAACTCAGCTATGATGGTGAGAAGATGAGACAGTGAGGTACAGGAATGGCCACCTTGTCTCATATGCAGAGGCTAAGAAATATGAAGTCACTAACACTTCATATCCCTGGCTGCCTCTCAGACTAGCTTAAGGGACGGCTCTTCTCGTCTTCTATAATAGTGCACCAACAGAAAGTTCTTTTAAAGGTTCTTCTGGTCAACTAACAAAAGACTACACGTGTACATGAAAAACTGCATAAGTGGTAAAAAAGCTGAACTTGAAAGCGAATTCGAAAAGCTTTGAACCAGCTATCAATTAAGCATGAAAGCTTGTTTTCGTGTGAGATAAATCAAGAACCAAAGTATC
>JACEVL010000141.1:265649-298149 GCA_020284085.1 Aporrectodea caliginosa
CCAGTATAACCAGTGAACCCAGTTGCTCCGGTCTGACCAGTTGCTCCAGGACGTCCAGCAGATGCAGGCGACCCTGCTCCAGGAGGACCTGGTATACCCTGAACTCCAGTAGCTCCAGTTATCCCTCGTGAACCTGTATACCCCGATGATCCGGTGAATCCCACATCTCCAGGTGATCCTGTTGCACCAGTTAACCCTCTAGATCCTGTATTTCCAGAAGATCCAGACGAACCGGTCGGCCCCGCTGGCCCATCAGGACCCAATATACCAGTAGCACCAGTTGGTGCAGAGGTGGCTGGCTGACCGGGTAGACCGCCGATGCCGGTCGCTCCAATGGCACCTGAAAAATGGTTTTAAATCATAAGGTTTTAGCAACAAGTTTAAATGAAAATAACAATAATGATAATGACAATTTATATGGCACCCTAACACAGCCAGACCACTAAAAGGGTGCCTAAATGGAAAGCAGAAACTCGGATGCTAAAAAGGAGACGAAGGAATTTGTTGAGACAAATTTCCAGGAAAAAATCTTAGCAATAGAAATCACATCAGTGAATAAATAGAATATGTAAGGAATAAGAAAATGTAAGAAGGCGTATTTTGTGACCTGATGAATCTGAATGATTACCATAAGAATGGCGTATGAGGCTTGTTATTTGGCTTTTCATATGAGATTATTCATATGAGATTAGGAGGTCAAAGGAACTTGACCAACTTCACATACATTTTGCAATTTCAAATTTGTATTTGTACAGGCCTCCTCAAGAGATACTCTCACACGCGATCATGAGATGCTAATGCTTAACAAAAAAATACTCATAATTATAGCTACTATTTTTAATGTAAAACAAAAACACATTTTATGCAGCCTTGTCTTTAAATGATACGTACTTTCAAGTACATGTATATATCTATCCATGCACGCATGCACTTAGAACATTCACAGACAGAGACATGACTAGGCCTATCCAACAGATCTAAAATGGTGCACCTCAAGATAGACCAAGAATGTTTCTTGGGCTGTTTGGGAAGGAAGAGTTCAATTTACAAAGTAAGATTATTCCAAATGCACAGCCCAGTAAATGAGAAAATACGGTGTGCCAAAAAGGTCGTGTGGTAGAGCGAGACTACCTGATCGCCAGAGGACACAGAAACAGAGTCTGTCAACCTGACCGGTTTCAGACAGGAATAAGAAGCTCTGTAATGTGTTCTGGGGCCAAGCCTACTCAATGAGGAGAACCTTGATTTAATTCTTTCCTCAACCAGGAACCAATGCAGTGTCTTTAGTATATTAGAAGAACTATGTAAAACTTTATAAAATTATCCATGATATCGGGGATGCAATTTAGGAAAGACTAAAGCTGCCAAATTCGAAACTTCAGCAGGCCTGCAAGGAATGCATTATAGCCCTAATAAAGAGCATCATGATGAAAGAATGATCAAAGCAGCATCATACAATAAATTAGGACGAATGACCCTGATGGCATCGAGATAGTCCGTGTATTAACACGCTCAAAGAGCAACATATATGAAAGGCTGACGTTTGATGTTTTAATCAACTACTGCAGGCTATTTACAGAAATCAGAGCACCTGTGTAACCGGTAGCACCAGTTGCGCCTTGCTGTCCATCTGGTCCCTGAGGTCCGGTAGGTCCAGGTTGTCCTGTACGGAAGAGAATCAAGATGGCAATGAAATAATTCAGTGACGATGTCTGGTTAAAAACAGGACAACGCACTAAAAATGAATCAACAGCACTGTAATTTTTTATTATTTTTTATTACTGTTAATGTTGAAGCTGAATCTGTCTAATATGAGTTTTGTTAAATACTAAGTTATTAGTTAAGATTATAGTTAAGTTTTTCTTTTCATCTAATGATTTGATTTAATTCTGCAATCATCCTTGAGAAAAGCGATACTGTTACTCAGCCATACCTACATATCTCTCTTTCTTACAGGCCATTACTGAATTTAGGTTATAGAGGCACGGGCACCCTACTTTAGCGGGACTAACATCCCTTCTGGGTTTCCCTTTTGCTACCCTGGTTTCATTCTATTCTCTTCATGTTGTTATATGTATTGCTATTATGTTTTTGGGATGCAATAAACAGATTTGATTGTATTTATTGTATTGTATTTATAAATTTATTCACAGTGAACACCAATCAGAGGCGCTCCCAGTGCGAAATTGATTGATTGGAATTGTTGAGACTCGCACCAAGACAGGGTAACAAAACTTTATGACTGTAGGAACATTAATATTTTTTAATGAAAATTGTTAGCATCCGTATACTTCTTTCTAACAAGACATTGAAGACCAACCAGAAGAAAATGCTGATCCAGGTGTGGTCCATCCAGGGCCGGATTAACCACTCGTGGGGCCCCATGCTCATTATAAATGCAGGGCCCTTTTCATACTGAGCATGGGATGGCGGGGATACCCTAAAGGTCTGATAATCAATTCGTATTAAAGCCGGGTCAATGTGCCATGCTGCTCAAATTATTAGTCAATGCATAAACAACCTTATTCAAAGCTTTGCATTTTGGTACTACATCTAGGGTTGTTGTTTTTAAATGTTTGTTACAGTATATTGTCAACATACAGTTAGCATAAAATTGTTATGACGATTCGAAACATTGTTAGCAGCTCAAAAATTTGACTTTTCGCTGCAAACTGTGTAATGCAGTACAGTATATTCGTTTTTATTGAGAAAACAATCTGACAAAAACGCAGAAATGCTAACATGAGTGATAATGGATAAAAAGAGTCAGGCTGATAGGCTGCCAGTCTTTTCACAGCTGTTAAAAAACCCGGGACATGTTTTACATAGGTTGTTCCCGCCAAGGAAATCTACTACGTACACCTATGCCCTACGCCAGTGATCTCATGACATGTGATTGACAATATTGATGAGGAAAACATTTATAGGAAGAATGCTGTAGGGCCTACTCCTTTTGATTCTGTATTTTGTCTTACTGCAGATGTTAAGCTTTTATTTCACACTAGACTTGATTTATACAATAAATTTCGCATAAATGAGAAAAGAGCTAACAGAAAAATCTTTCATTATTTAATCGTCTGCTTGATGCTTACTTACTTACTTAACCATAACATGTGTATTGCAGGCTGTCTGTTCTGTTAGTAGTTAAGATTTAAATTGCATAACATGTAAATGTAGGCCTACAGCGCAGTGCGTTTGTCAGGCGCTTATTAAAGAAACGATATTATTATTATTATTATTATTATTTTATTTTTTTATATTTTTATGCCCCGAGGTATACATGATCCCCCGGGGACTTAATATTAACATTATATTAATATTAATATTATTATTATTATTATTATTATTATTATTATTATTATTATTATTATTATTATTATTATTATTATTAAACTACACTGTGTCCACGATAAAGTAGACCCCTAGACTTTGTAAAATATCTTGGTCAATTGTACTACTATAGGTACTAAATTTGGTGCACATGAACTTCAGTCTATTATATCTAAACCCTGCAAATTTTATTACAATTGATGCAACGGTTACGATGATATACCCTTATGAAATTGGGTGGTTCAGGAACCAAGTTACCAACACGTAAAACGCATAGAATTACGTCATTTTTCTGGCTACCGCAGGGATAGGCTGTTTTTTTATAAGCGTCATTTTCGGAAACAATTACACTACGAGACCTGTTTTACGTAACAGTAACAGTAACAGTAGTTGGTTGTAAAGAAATGGTTTTCAGTGCAGAGGACAAGATTTTAATCAAGGAGTTGAGAGAGACGAAGGGGTATGGCGTAGGAGACTCATTACAGAATTTCCAATGAAAAATTGGTCCCTAGCTGGTGTCATCAAGCTGTTAAAAAGATTGCCACAACCGGATCAGTTGCAAGGAAACCACGAGACGCAAACAAAACCATGGACGCAAACAAATATCAATGCTGTCGGAGAACTGGTGCTGAGTCAGGATGATCAGCCGCGCACGCATCTGTCGATGCGTTTTACGTGTTGGTAACTTGGTTCCTGAACCACCCAATTTCATAAGGGTATATCATCGTAACCGTTGCATCAATTGTAATAAAATTTGCAGGGTTTAGATAGAATAGACTGAAGTTCATGTGCACCAAATTTAGTACCTATAGTAGTACAATTGACCAAAATATTTAACAAAGTCTAGGGGTCTACTTTATCGTGGACACAGTGTATATATCGTATCAAATGAGGAGCTCACTTGGGTCAATTTGGACGGCAACGGATGCCATGAACGGAGACGAAAGAGCATTAAAGCGATACAACGTAGATCCAATCACTGGGAAGACGTATGACCCAGAGGCATTTGTGGGCACGGGTCTGACAAAAGTACGGTAGTCGTTCGTTCGGTTGATGCTTATGACACCGATGAAGTTTGGCTCATCGGTCCAGCCGATGAAATCTCCGTCGATCACTTGGAAATTGTCCATTGTGACATTGTACTGTAAATATCAACAAACGTTTACTGAAAAAAGGTCCAGGTAGGTCTAGTTATCATTTTTTTACTGTAAATATCAATAATAATAATAATCTTCGTTTAATCTTTTCTTCAAACTGACAAGTACGCAGGATGATTACAATTCATAGTATTAACGGATGATCACAAGTTATTACAGAAGTCGAATTTAACTGTTTGGCAGCCATGCAAGGCGCCCATCACGTCCTGCCGCTCATTTCTTCAACGCCACCTAGCGAATGAAAAGGCTGAGTCGACCTTAGGGAGGATACCGGGAAGCGATCACGGTTCCGATGCCTCCACGCACCAGAGTGTTACCATTAGCCTAAACCCCTCCCCATAAGTGTTTACTGAAAATTTTTTCCAGGTAGGTCTATAGTTGTCATTTTGGGGTTAAATTACGTATTTATCGTTCGGGTAGTCATCTATAGTCAATGGGTGCTGTAGAAATATAGAGATTGCTACTACGATTAAGATTACACCATGATAGCACCATATCGATCTTAGGAGCACATTGACATTGGTTCTCTTAAATCTGGCTTAGGCTATATATATCTCTTCGACATGGCAGTGAAATTGACTGAACAACTCGCGTTTCTTGCAGACATGATTATTTTGCATCTCTTAAATCTGGCTGGTATCTCTTCGACATGGCAGTGAAATTGAATAAAAATAACTCGCGGTTCTTGCAGACATGATAGCCTACGCATCTTTTATTTGATTAAGTGCTGAAAAATGCATTGCATTCCCTCAAGCAGCTCAGTGCGGGCAGAGAGTTTTAGAAATTTTCTTTGCAATGTTTGCATTACATTAGACCTACATTACATGACACGATCCTAAACAAGCCATTACAATAGGCTACATAGGCCTACATTGCACTCATGTAGGCCTAATAACGAAAGATTTACCCGGATGTTATTTTCATTTAGGCTTGAGTTAGATGTTTTACAGAAATTCTTTGTAACCCCAATAATATTTGAACTGCTGTTCACAATAACAATGTAACTTAGTATACTTGTCAAATAATAAATAATAATTATAATAGTCTACGGAGCATGCAATGGAAATATTGAAAATGATTGCAACCGATTGCAGTCATCGTGAGGTATTTATCGAGGAGGAGGTGAGGTAAGGAGTGAGTCTTAATGCACTTAACAATAAAGTTCACAGCACATACGAACCTAATGTGTGCGTGCTTAGGTAGGCTAAGCATGCAAATGCTGGTGGTGACCCTGCTTTCCTGGAATATTATAGTTCAAGATGAAGCCATTTAAAAATTCATTCTGTTCCACGCCTAATGATTTCGTTTATAGACCGTAACTGTTTACGTTAAGTCAATATTCGCCCGTTCCATGGCATGCACACAGCCTACACGTATCAGCTTAAATTCTTCAAATTCCAGAGATCGCTGAGAAAATATTACATCCGCAAATTCGTGTATTCGTGCCTCGGATTTGTCTTGCTGTTACAGCGGCGCTACATAAAATATACATGCTAAATATTTACTTAACGTCCACAGTTACGGTCTATAAACGAAATTATTAGTTGTAGAACAGAACGAAAATAATTGCAATGGGCATAGAACTATCTGTTGTAGGCTAGCCCAATAGTATTGCATCAGTCAATTTATGTAGTGGTCATGCAGAAACCATGAAAGCTAGAAGACAAATACGGTGTGCTAGATCCTTTAATAATAATTGTGTCAGAATATTAGTGAAATTCCTCTTTTGTTGAATCTTCTTGCTTCCAGTGATGCTTGGTACACGTGGCTATCAGTCAAAGGCGAAAGGTGTGCCTTAATTCGAGAAACGTAATGTATTTAACACCTTAACAACGAGCTGCATTGATGGTTTATCAGTCACTTTTAGGACATATGTGCCCGCTCGTCGTTAAAGTGTTAAAATCAAGCAGACACCTCTGAGCGTCGCGAATTTGTCTTGCTCTTCGTGAATAGGATGATGCCCTGCGCTTGGCTTTCGAGCGGCGCTTTAAAAGTTTGAAGATTACGATTACGAGAGGCGCTGTATAATGTCTAATTGCAATTACTAAATTACAATCTCAATGCGAAGACTATTCCAGAAGGTGGCAGTTCAGTCAGAAGAGAAGCCCTGACTTGCCAATGACGTTGTGTGAGAACAGGTTGAAGAATGACACGGTAATGGGGAATGACTCGAATGAGGTAATCCCGCGGTAATGGTGTTAACTTGGAAACATCTAGAGGCCTACTATAGTTCAAGTGTCTTCATACATTCTACACAGACTTGTATGCAAGCCTTAAAGCGTCAAGATGAAGACAAGACCAAGACAGTTGAGTTCCAGGACTGAGACCAACACAGTCAGAGTGCAGTAGGCCTACCTAGACTGAGACCGAGACCAAGACACGAAGTCCAAGAAGTTCAAGATTGATTAGTTATCGAAAAGCAAGGGTCAACCGATAACTTTTTTCAAGGTAGAACCGCACATGTATTTGGTGTCGCACGCTAACCAGAAAAACCGTTTTTCTACACTTCCAGTTTGCTAGCATTTCCGACTTACGAGTTATCGCAGAGGACAATTTTATAGCGCAAGAACTAAAGACAGTTTGCGCGAGACTTGTGCCTTCTTCTGACGCAAAAGTCTTGTTCTCTTGAAGAAGTTCTTCAAGAGAACAAGACTTTCACTTCAAGACAGTTTCCAAAAAGTCAAGAAATGACTGCGAGACCAAGACTGATACCTAGACAATAGGTTTCCAAGACCGAGAACAAGACTCAGACACTAAAAACCTGTCTCGAGACCAAGACTGCTCGTATTCCATGATATAGTCTCGAGACTATGCAACTCTGATTCTACGAAGCGAAGGCGGGCAGCAAATGCATGACTCACCCAGTTCAGTGCCCCAGCATTGGCGTTGCTGAATGCCCGCACCCTCCTTTCCCAGACTAGGTATGCAGCACTCGCGGTATCGTTAGACGGCCGCCATATCTGAATCCTCAGGGTTCTGGTCTGGCTGGCTGGATGAGCGTAAAGGAGATAATACTCGAGAAGTCCCGATCGCAGGGGCTTGTCGAAGTCGACGTACGTATTCAGGTCGCCCGTGCTGATGATGGTATCTCGTAACTGGACATTGTTACCGTACAGACGGGAGTAACCTTGCACAGGAATTGCCTCTGTGCCATCTGCAGCAATAATGGTGGAAACACAAACAATCTTTGATGATCACAGAGGTAGCTTTCGGCCAATGGAAAACACTTTAAATCCTAGATTAAGCTCAAATTCTTAACATCTTTGATAGTGTGTAGGTCTTACATATACAGAACTAGATCAGTAACATAAAATAAGCTCATTTGAACATAATACCTGGTAATCGTAATCATACTTTTGTGTAACGCCAAAAAAAATCTGCAGCCAGGTATCGTGGATTAGACCGTAATACATTGCCCCTTAATTAGGAAAAGACGGAGCGGAGCCCGTAACAGTTAATAGGGTCTATGCATAAACATTAAGATCTTAGCGCGCTATATATGTCCGCAATCGAAACCGTTCCTAACTTCCTACTGCATCGAACTGGGTTATACGCTAATATACCTAAATCTGGAAATACCGCTGAACAGTCGATCTGCATCATTTAACACAGATTGCAGGCTTTTTGCAGATGACTATATATAATGAGCGTCACAGTAGAACTATTCGACATAGTATGTATCATGTATGTAAGAGCACTTGTTATAGCGCCACTTAAAGATTTCTACTCAGAGGCGCTCCCGACTACAGCGTGAACCACTGAATCGGAGTTTCACGCCGAAGCGCATGAGCAATTGCGAGTGAAGGACTTGCCCAGGGTCCCTACGCAGCGGCTTGAGGTGGATTCGAACCCGCAGCCCTCCTGCTGCAAGGCACCGAACATACCCCTACACCACCGCGCCCCACCAAATAGTCAACCGTGATGCACATCTATGAAGCCGCGCACAGCCTAATTTAACCAAATAACTTGTTAAAGCAATAACATTGAAAACGAAATAAACTTAGGCATAGAAGCTAAAGACATACTTGATATGGTACTCTCCGGGTCTAGTAGATCTGAAAATTGTACACACACGAATAGATAGAACAGATTTAGGTCTAATATAATAAATAGGTTATTATTATACTATAGACAATTGTCATTATAACAGCATAATTATGAAGCCCATTAGACAACACTAATTCCATATGTACTTCATACGTCCTGCTATAAGGGGCCATACATAGTAACATAGGCCTATATCAGGCTATATGTAAGACTTATGTAACTCAGGACACTATAGTGTGGGCTACAAATGTCCTATCATACGGGCTATATGTAGGACACGTGAAGCCCATACATGGAAGTATTGTCCGATGGGTTTAACATGTCTTACATTTGCAAGTAATTATAACCTATTAGTGCAAAAAGACGTGAAATATCCATGTAGGCCTATATATAATTGAAATTTTAAGAGAACATGTTAAGAAACCCAAAAGATACGTATGTTTAGTAAAGAAGCGACATAGCGACGGCGCCATCTCGTGAATAATAATTATGAGATTGAAAAGGTTGCAGCTAACGGGAAGCAACAGATGATTTTCCCAGAAGGGACATTTCGCCGAACTAGAGTGCAGAGTACAATATAGGCTATAATAAAATGATAATACATGATAGTCGATAATCAGAGTATATTGAAGGGTTGCTTTGTAAATTTCTCTGTTATGCTAATATCAAGGACCAATTCCTTGGGCGAACACGTAGCATATTATAGGGCCTACAGCCTGACTCCCAGGCTTATAGAAGTTGAGGCCTGCAGGGACTCGATGCATTACCTCTTACATCATATTGGGCGGCTTTTGGGCGGCTTTTGGACCCTATTAGTATTATCAGTAGGCCGGCTGGACGCAAATAGCCTACCTTGACTTTGGCATAATACGGCGACGTATGGCGTGAGAAGAATTAGACCTATGACATGGATGACGGATTTTCCAAGAGGCAACATTTTCTGCAAACAATTATTACAAAAGCAATCAACAGTTGTAGCCATCTTAAAACTTTACGGCCAAAAGATTTTAAGCAGTCTTTCGTATACTGTTAAGCAGCCGTTCATACTTTTAGGCCTCTCAAGCTACTATTAAATGACATTATTGTAATAGAGACCTACATAGACATACTAGTAGGCTATGAAGAAGAAGATGATGAAGATGACGACGACGACGACGACGACGATGATGATGATGATGATGATAATAATAACAATAATAATAATAATAATAATAATAATAATAATAATAATAATAATAATAATCTCGTCTCACCAAATGAATCTCGACTCGTTTCCTGTAGACATCAAACAATCGATGCAAAGATGACGTCATCGCAAAAGATGACGTCATCGCAAGAAGGCTTTGTTTATTATAACATACGTCATCAGTATTATCAGTTGTTAATCGACTAAATCAAGGACGATGATGATGATGATGATAATAATAATAATAATAATAATAATAAATAACTGTCCGCGTGTTATAGCGTTATATTTCTCAATGATCTTCTGGAGTAAATACATTGTTATATTATTATTATAATAATAATAATAATAATAATAATAACGCCAACGCTTCTCGCTAACAATTCAACGTTTTAACGCGTTGGCGTTCAGAGGCACTTTCGCCAGCCAGGAAACAGAAGAATAGGGCCATTCCGGATATTTTATATTCTAAATAGTTAATATTCAAGTCCCTGAGGAATCCTGTAGGCCTATACCTCGGGGCAAATAATAATAATAATAATAACAATAATAATAATAATAATTATTATTATTATTATTATTATTATTATTATTATAAAAGGAAATTTATTTCTTCATAAATAATAATAATAATAATTTTAAAAAATAATAAATCACGTATTCTTAATTTACCGACAATGGAATCCGAGCTCCTCTGAACTTCTTTTATCTGGTTTTGACGGTTTCTAACCGTTTCTTCATGAATGAACAAATCAGTAAACTATCAGAGGTGATGCCATTATTATGTAGGCCCTAATATGGGCTGGAGTAAATACAGATAAAGCGTTGACAAGACTAAACTGCGTCTGTGAATTCCGCTTCCTTCGAAAAATCTTGATAGGCCTACTGACCAAGAAAGCGCAACGAATTATGTTAATTTTCCCGAATGTGTAAACTGTTGTCAAGCGCTATCCTAATCGGTGAGGTTTCATTTGCTCCTAGCAACGACCCCTTGAACTTTCCACTATATTAAGCCTTTTCCACAGTATAGAGCTTCACGTGTAGGTCATTTCGAAACAAAGGCTTTTAAAATTAGAAGCAGATATACGCCAATTCCGTAAGTGGTCAGTAATCTAGATGCCGCCGGAACGCGTTTCCTAGGGCGCAGTTATAGCCGACTGACGCATATAATTTTAGACTGGGAAGGTTATGCGTATAAGTCAACGAGTGGCACCATATACTTGTCTATACTACGCAGGGGTTCTTGCAAGTGCAGCCGTCACGCGTGAATGGACATAAGCACGCTTTTTACACAGATCATTCCACATACCCGCAATTGGTCCTTGCGCAAACGTCGCTTAGCGCTGCTTGCATTAGAATATACGTAGACCCAAACGGGATCGTGTCGTTTGGCCTGTACAAAGCCATTACCAGTAAGTCTCTGCATGGAAGGGCTCGCCTACGTACGGAAGCTTAAGTGGTACGGAGACTTTTCGATCTCAAAATCTCCATAGCCGTATACAAGCCGACTGCAGCGAATATTACAACTTCTGAAAGTAAATCATTTCCGTGTTGTAATGTTATAATACAGCTCCTTTTGAGGAAAATGCACCGTATACGATTTTAAAGGCTTAAACCCGATAAAATACCTCTGTTAATATCGCAACAGCTAAGCAGAGGCGAAAATCTATACATCACACTTTGGGGGGCGGGCAGACTCTACAAGGGCCGAATTTTTTGGGGGGGACAGAACGGTTTAAGTCAAAACTTTGGGGTGGACATTTTGCCGAACTAGAGCGGGGGACTGGAGTGGACAGTCCCCCTCTGTCCCCCTGCCCCCCATGATTTACGCCACTGCAGCTAAACCAAACTTTGTTTGCTTGCTGGTAAGTTAACGTAAATTATTGTTTTAGTCGATTATCGGTAAAGATTGCGAACTATTTTTTAGGCAATGCTGCAATTCTTTCCTAAGGAACCCATGGGTGTTATCCATCTATACCTTATAATACGTAGCCCTTTAATTTTCCCTTACTTGCAATGACAGGGTTAGAAACGGGCATCGATTGATACCTTGTGCATTATGATAATGTCGCTATAGAAGACGTATATATAATACAGAGAGATACACAGACAGAGAGACAGACAGACAGCCAGAGACAGACACAGAGAGAGAGAGAGAGAGAGAGAGAGAGAGAGAGAGAGAGAGAGAGAGAGAGAGAGAGAGAGAGAGAGAGAGAGAGAGAGTCAGCTGCTTGCGATGGTATTTCTATTTCTGACCATTCCATTTCTCAAATAAATGATAATTATATATAAACTCTAAGTACTGTCCCCTTTGGGCTCCCTTACAGAAATAGAGAAGAGTTGGCTTATCGTGCACATGTAGGCCCCTATTTGCTTAAATGTCTGTGTATTTTCTCAGCAAATATAGACTCTGTCTTCGCCTTGCAGCTGAATAGAACGGACAGCACATTTCTGGAGGTCAGCTCTAAGACTTTGTTGTCATTTACGACAGTCAGAGACAACCAAACCGCCTATAATAATATTAGGCCCTGCCTAATACTCATAATCTGGACGAGTCAATCTAATCAACGGAACCCGATTTAAAACCATTAAGACACTTAAGAACTTATAGTCTGGTTTTAGAAGCAACCTGAAGGCTAAAGTGTGTTGCGGTGCTATCAAGTTAGGTCAAGTGCCAAAGGCGCGTGTCCCTTCCCAAATTAACATTTTAAACATTTCCGCCGTATACCACATTCAATTGATGTCTTCTCAACTTGATGCCCCTCCGGATTTTGTTTGACCTGGCACCGAAGCCTACTAAACAACATTTCTCATGCGGACTTGATTCGATTTCTATAAGCCGGTGAATAAACTGGTCTCCCTGCAGTGGCTTCGTGTAGCGCTATTTCGTAAATTTACATTTACGTTACATTTTAAAAGCCCAATGCATTACAACAGGCATAATTAGTCAGCTGCTGCGCGAGAATTTCTTAAGATCAAACTCCACCGTGTATTGGCAGGACAGTAGTAACTGGCGTGCTCTCTCTCTCTCTCTCTCTCTCTCTCTCTCTCTCCTCGCTCTCTCTCTCTCTGTCTCTGTCTGTCTCCTCTCTCTATCTGTCTCTGTCTGTCTGTTCCTCTTTCTTCCTTGCTTCCGCTCCCTCCCTTCCTCTTCCTCTCTCTCTTCCCTTCCTCCCTTTCTCCCTCCTTCCCTCTCCTCCTCTCTCCTTCCTCCCTCCCTCCCTCCCTCACGCTCCCTCCTTCCCTCTGTCTCTGACTGTCTCTATCTGTCTCTGTCTCAGTATCTGCCTGATCTGTCTGTCTATCTGTGTCTTTCTCTATCTTCCTCTCTATCTGATTATCTCTCTCCTTTCTGTCTTTGATCTATGGCTGTCTCGCTCCATGCGCGTCTGCGTGTCTCTTTCATCCCCTCCCTCGCTTCCTCTCCTTATCCTCCTCCTTCCTCTAGCTTCTCCTCTTTCTCAAACTGACGCGGCACACATATAGGCGCATTCTCACAATCTCCTCTGCCCGTCTGTCTGTCTGTCTGTCTGTCTGTCTGTCTGTCTCACACGTTCCATCGTAGTCGGATCCAAATGATTATAGCTTAAAGGTGCAGTGGTCAAATAAAAAAGGCCTTACTTTGACTTCGAGGACAAAATTCTAACATTTCTCGTATTTAAGATTTGCTGACCTTCTCCTTGTGGCAATTTTCTATCACATCTTTAGGATTTTGGTGAAATTTATTACTACAATTTCACTTACCAACATTTTAATTTAATTTCACTTTCTCATGAAAGCTTTAACTTATTAGACCTGCTTTAGTTTTCAAAGTTATCGATAACTAAGACTTCCGATGATTTTTCTATATTTTTCCCCAGATATAAATTTGCTTATTGTTTTAGTCGCGGTCTCCGAGTTTCGATTTGACGAAGACACAAGCAGCAAGACAGGAACAAATACTTGATTTTAAGTTTGCGAGTCACATTAGAATACCGTAGACTAACAGTCTAGCCTACCAACCAGTCTTTACTAGCTACAGTTGCTATCTGCCTGAAGCACGCAATCGTTTTAATCGAAAATGTCGCCTGTTCGAACAGTCAAACAGCGCGTTGAAAATACTACCGGTACGTCGTTAGTCAGTCGCTAACTCATCCAGTCAGTCGAAGTCAGTCGATAATGCCTTTGTGATTGACTCCGGAGATTAATCTGTAGATATACTTGTACATGATGGAGCTGTTCCTTATCATCGTTCGTTGTCATTGTCGTCATCACTGACTCATCAGCCATAATCATTATCATCCTCTTATTTGAAATCCTCGTCTTCATCCTCATATCATGTCATCCTCATAATAATAATAAAAATAATAATAATAATAATAATAATAATAATAATAATAATAATAATAATAATAATAATAATAATAATAATAATAATAATAATAATAATAACAACAACAATAACAATAATAATAATAATAATAATAATAATAATAATAATAGTAGTAGTAGTAGTAGTAGTAGTAATGATGATGATGATGATGATGAGAGTGGTGGTAGTATATAGTAGTAGTGTTGAAGTAATAGCAGCAGCAGCAGCAGTAGTAGTAGTAGTAGCAGCAGCAGCAGCAGCAGCAGTAGCCAGTAGTAGTAGCAGCAGCAGCAGCAGTAGCAGCAGCAGCAGTAGCAGCAGTAGCAGCAGTAGCAGTAGTAGTATAGTAAGTAAGTAAGTAAGTAAGTATATTCTTTAATAATAATAGTAGCATTAGCAGATCCAGCAACAGCGAGTAATCGGCAACCTTTCTTCACGGCGTACAAGAAGTTTCATTCCACTCCATCCGCCCAAACACAGTCGTCGTATAGCGGCAAGAAGGAAAACAACCGTAATGGCCGACATTTGCCAACACAGTTTAGGCGCCGGTTGTACGAAACGCGCCAGGCGTCAGAGACACGCAGCCATATCTCCCCGTCTCTCCATCTCCCTCGCACCCTCGTCGGCTCTCGCGGACCCGGCGGCAGAGCATCCTTCTTCACCCGGTATACGACGTCGCGGCGACCGGTTGCCGATCGTCGTATTTCTTCCTGTCCCCAACGACGGTTGACAGCGCTGAGGGACGGCACACCTGCTGAAGCGGCGGATGGGAGGCGGGGCTTGGTCGTTTGATTGACAGCGCCCGCAGGCAGCGGCTCGCGCAAGAGCCTGGTCGGCGCTTGACAGATGCGCGCCTTGATGATGTGAGCTACGTTTATTTTGCCAAGTAGAGTTCCATTGGCGCGTCGTTCGTTGCGTACGCTAATAATCCTTATCTCGCACGCTTCCTCGGTCCATACCGGGTCTGCGAGTGTGCCATGGAAGAAACAGTTGCGCTGTTGTAGTCGTCTTGTTACTGTTATTATATCTGCGTTGTATCCCAGGATCTCGAACTGGAACAGAACTTGAACTTATCTGCAACTGAATTTGTTTTTGACGGAACAAGCACCTGTGAGTAAGCTGGTTCCCGGGACTTGGCTTTCTTGGACGCTGAAGAAATTTGAGATTGCAATTAAGAGTGTGCCGCGTTCTTCTTACGCATTTACATTACATTCGCAGCTGTACCGTTTGAATTCGGGAGTAAGAGAGACACTTTGTTGCGGTTGTTTTGATACGCTGGTTCCTTGCTGGTGTCCGTGTGAAGATTCCGAAAGCGTATTGGACGGATTCTGGTGTTTCTGTTACTGTCTATACGCTGGCTCTTCCGTGGCCGTTGTGGTACCTCGGGGCTTGGAGGATGCAGTCGCAGTACCCCAACCCCCATCAGCTGGCCGCTGCCGCAGCAGCCGCGGCTGGACTACAACGTCTTCCGTACACATCTCCAGTTCCGGGAGCGCCCAATTCCATGGCTAGTCGGATGGCGTTGATGCAGGGCCTCAGCTCCCCTTGTGAACCGGGATCGGGTCGCGGGAGACAGGAACTGGTTGCTGAGGTGAGTGATTGTGCCATGGTAGTTGAACAGGCGTTTCAAGACTTTAACAGTGACGCCATTTTTCTGCTTCTGCTTAATGAATATTGTCTCTTTACGGAAACAATAATCTTATTGGATACTTACGGAAGGCTATTCAATGACGTAAATCACGGGGGGGGGCAGAGAGGACTGTCCCCCAAAGTTTTGACTGCAGCCCCTCTGCCCCTCCCCAAAAAATGCAAAGATTCGGCCCCCGAAAAAATCTGTCCCTTCCCAAAGTTATGTACCGATTTTCGCCTATAAGGTTACTTACATTGTAATACCATACTGACCAATGTTGGGTCAACATCTGGTATAAATAAGTTACTGCAGATCATAATTAGCTTCGTTTAAGATTAGCGTCTTCATTGAGCCGATTTGGCTGCAGGTGCGATATTGTGCATTGCAGAATGTGTTTCATACATTCCTATAGCATGTATTTCAGTCTTGCAAAGGCTGTTAACGTTTCTTTTATAGTCTGGAAACGACGATGATGTGAGCGAGGTTGAGTCCGAAATGGCAAGTGAAAACGACGACGATGGAAGCCACGTCAACTGCAAAGTCTTGGATGCATCTTGTAAGGAAATGTTGGAGAGACTGAACCAGCGAAACAACACAGACGAAGAGGCCGAGAAAACGGAGACGGACCTGAAAGAGTCGCAGTCGGAGGAGGCACACGACCTCAGTCAGAGATATGACTCTCACTGCAGCAGTGACACGGAGTTTGAGAAGATCACTGGAGGCAGCGAAGGGGAAAGAACGGAAAGACCGGCTCAGATGGAGATAAAGACGCAGCGTCCGCTTGGACTTCTCGCGCAGCACGGTCTCACCGCTAAGTTGGGATCGTCCAAGAGCCACGCTGGTTCCCTTCTGCCAATCACAGACCAGCTGCACAGTCACACAAGACACCGGAAACGAGAGGCAGACGAGCAGCAGCTGCAGCAACAACTGGAAAACGGAAAACTTGTTGATGGAGGGACCTGGAAGAACGAGGTGAATGGTCTGGAAAAGGAGAGACTGAGTGAGCTTGACTTTGGCAGCCATCTCTTGCTTATGGATAGGAGGTTTATGCCATCACCACCGCCGTCGGCTTCACCTTTGACCCCGGACCTAAACAAATCCATTTCTACTCCTTCCGGTCATCACTGGACGTTTGAAGAACAGTTCAAACAAGTAGGTTCTTCTTTCCCATGGGTGTTTTTCTGTGACACTTGACTGTAGATTAACATAGCCTATATGTGGCTCCACACATCAAAACCAGTATTAAGGTGATTTTGCAACATATTGAGTTTGATACAGCATTTCAAGGGTCTTGCATTAGTCTTCAAAATGACACAAAAATTGTTGCTCTAACTTTACTCTAACTCAAGATATAAGGCAAAAAGTAATCCAATTTAATTAATTAATTAGCTTAATTTAAACGAAACAATGGATTTTGTTAAAAAAAACGAAAAACACAAACAATATTTTCTTCAGTTTCTGGCATATTACTCTATTGTGTATATTTTCCGAATCAATACCAATTTCAGTCTGGCCTGCCACATTTGTGCTGGTATTATAAATCATTGTGTTTGTATAGTGCATTTTTGTTGAAGCAATTGCCCCTTTTACAGTATAGCATTAGTAATTTAATTTGTTAAGTACTAGTAATCTGTAGCACAAATGTAATAAAACTGTATATTTTTTAAAACTGCATGGAACCTGTGTGAAGAAACAAAGAAACACTGGCTCATTGGTATTGATGCTCTCTCAATCAACTCAGAGATCTTGAAAGCACAAAAACTCAAGCCAAGAGAAATCTATCTTAGTGATTACGAAAATATGGGCAGTTTACTTTATGCCCTATAGCTTTCTGGAAATCCTTCGTTGCAACTGAAACATTTGGCAGCATCTTTGCAAGTTGCAACTGTAACTTCTGCAGTAGTAATGGCAGGGTGTTTGAGCCTATGAAAAATACTACCGTTGCTATGCACATTATAGTTGCAATTTATTACATGCACATGTTGATTTATTTCTGTTGGCTATACTATGGCTTCTTCGTGTTCTATATTTCTTTGGAGATTCCTGGAAATTGCAAAACAGTCCTATACATATATCATCATTTCAGAGGTGGCTCTGGCTCACTTTATAATTTACATACTTTTTCACATACTTTATACTCCGCGCAACACAGATGTGAATACATCAGTCATACATGTATAGGCCTTCTCAAATTGTTGCATTTGCAAACACACTTTCTTACGGTTAATATGTGCATACATTGTTTGAAGGTGAAATAGTTTGCCATGACCTGGTACTTGATTTCTATAACTTTTATTAACTTGGTAATTTATGTTTTGTCCCTCCTGGAATTACAGTTTAACATTTTTGACCTCGGCCTGTATACTTGAGGCTGATGATGATGATGGATGATGATGAGGAGGAGGAGGAGGAGAGAAGGAGGAGGAGCCGGAGGAGGAGGAGGACATGCTATTGTCTCAAAGTTTTTATGTTGATCTCTCTGGAAAATTTTTGAGGGTGCCAATGCCATTTACTAAAGTTTATGTGATCTAAATCAATAAGTTTAAATCCATCAGTTCTCAAATGAGCCGACACAGGAGCACAGGATGCATGAAGGCCAGGCATTAAGCTCAAGTAGTAAGTAAGTAAGGAGCTTCAATTTGCTTCTGAAAAACATGCATGTGTCAATCAGAGAGCTTGCTCATAGTGTGCACTTCTGATTGCCAGCAATGAAACTCATTGATTGCTTGATTGATTGATTGATTTGATTGATTGGCTGATTGATTGATTGATTGATTGATTGATTCATTCATTCATTCATTCATTCATTTCCAATTTTATATAACGCCCCTTCAAGGCTATTACTCATGAGCGCTTGTACAGTCGTGGTGTAGGTTCCTGTATTTCTTTTCATGTACAGTCTAATAAAACCTTAGCTCTGATGTTTCTTTTGTTAACTGTTTAAGTCTATAGCCATTAGTTGCTTTAAAAATACTATTCATTGCTCATTCACTGATGGACTAGTGATTCAGCAGACCATGGTTCGAAAAGCTATCGAAGGGTATCGTCTGTAAAGTTTCACCATGTCAACCGGGGTTGTTTAAGATTCGTGCCGCAAGATTGTTGGAGACAACACACCAAGTCTACCCTTGGGATAAAAGAGCAGAAAAGCTCCTTTGTTACCCCTCACATAAGACCTTGTCTGTACCAGGACATCAAGTGGTATCACGATTTAATTGCCTCCTATCCCGTTCATTAATTAGGGGTTGCCGCCTGATATACAAGGTGCAGTAATCACTGGGGTCGACCTGAATTGCTGAAGGGCCTGAGTGGCAGTGAGCGTATCGACGGACTGATTATATTTTATACTTGAGCTGAGAATGATGACTGTCAAATACAGTTTGATATAAGATCTCCTCCGGCGATATGACAAATACAATCATAACCCTTTGTCACACAAGTTTGGCAATAAAAATCCTGGTAAACTCATGCAAGACTATGCAATGACATCATTGTACATCCTTTGCTTAGCACCGTAACAGGTGGGTGTTTGCGTGTGGATGACTATGTAAGTGAGTGCTCAGATGGTAGTTTATATAGTTTATATCAGAGGGCTCTGCCTTCTTTTATCCATCTAGTTTAACTTGCGGGAATCTTGATTGCTTGCTTGCTTGATTGCTTGAATGTTTGATTGAGCCACAGGCTAAAAAGTCAAATCTTGCGACGACTAGTTCGATCACTTACAATCATTCAATCGTCGTGAAACTTGGCAGACAGACTCGCCCTCGCACACACTTCATTCTATCAAAATTTCAGCTCCCCAAAAAGGCTAGCTTATAGAATCGGGGACTCAACTTTTCGAATCGGGGAATCCGCTTTTCCGACACGCAGCGTTGTGATTGGCCAGCGTTGCCATTGGCTGCAACAGAAACGGGTGCGGTGCTTGATTAAACGGACGCTATGTTGTAAAATGAACGCGGACTATATATTTGTAGAGGTAACTGCTTCGTAAGACGCATTATAGGATACTAGATGGATATAGTAAAAAACTTTGTTTTTACTATTGGTTCTTTTTATTACTGTATAGTTTGAATAACCACCCTTAGTTATTTAGTTTATGTCTTGCATGGCTGCAGCTTTCCGAATGCGTGTGTTTGTGTGTGTGTGTGTGTGTGTCTGTGTCTCTGTAGGTGTGTGTGTGTACTGTGTAGGTGTGTGTATGGATGTGTGTAGGTATGTGTGTATGTGTGTGTGTGTATATGTATGTATGTATGTATGAGCACTTGTTATAGCGCCCCTTCAAGATTTCTACTCAGAGGCGCTCCTGACTACAGCGCGGACACTGAATCAGAGTTTTGCATTAGCAATTGCGAGTGAAGACTTGCCCAGGATCCCTACACGGAGGCTTGAGGTGGATTCGAACCCGCAACCCTCCGGCTGGAACATACCCCTACACCACCGCCCCTACATTGTGTGTGTGTGTGTGTGTGTGTGTGTGTGGGTGTGTGTGATAGGTGTGTGTGTAGGTGTGTGTGTGTGTTTGTTTGTTTGGGTGCTATTCTCTGTGCATTTGTCAGCTTGTTCGTCTTTACCCTCTTTGTCATGCAGTTAATTTGTTCATTTGGTTACCTTTGGACACCATTTACCACTGCCACCTTCTGTTGACATATCTGACGACATCCACAGCTCCACTCTACTTGGATTCAACATTACAGAAGAATTATGCCTTTGTGTTATTGTCTGAAGGCTCAGTTACTTCAGCTCCGTCTACTTTCGTGTTTCCTGACTGCAACATTGCTTCCCATAACAAGTCAAGCACCTCGTGAACGTATCTGTTTTTTTATGAATGAATCCTTGTCGAGGCCATTATAGTTCATCCACTGTTTTCTTCCTGCAGTGCCTCCTTTATATACTTGGGAACGTTACTTTTAGGTTGTGCAGCCCATGTTTACATAACCTATAATTTTAGTTGTGTCCTGTAGTTCTGTCAGAGGGTAAATGTAGTAAATTTACATGTTTTATATAGCCCTATTGCTCACTTTTCAATGAATCGCGCGGGTGAGATCCTAATTCCAGCGGTCCGGGAAGTGTTTAAAAGTTGTGTATCTAATGTGTGAGCCAACCTCAGTCAAGCACAGGCCTAAGGTGGATGAAATTATGCAATATATCCGATATCAGAGTATATCACTGTATTATTTCTTTTATAGTATTAATGTTTTAACGTTTTGTGAGCTGCTTCTGCATTGACGTTACAGAGTCTAAACTTGTGTGAGCATTGTGGTCTTTGGCACCATGACTCCCAGACTGGATCCTTCATTATCGCTGCCTGTTGCAATGGGTAGCCGTATTTAATTTGGCATCTGTTATAGAAGATATACTGTAACAGTGCTACACTATTCCATGTATGATGTATATCTGTGACTATCGTGTTGGCTTGCTGTGTTTCTACAACCTACAACCCAGAGCTCTCTACCTCCTTATATTTAAATGTTCAGTTACTTTACATTACATTTAATAAATACTCTGCTGTTCTCAGAGCCTATCCTTCATTGTAGAATGTAGACTGAAGACATTGACTAATATTATTTTAATAGGCTTGTTCTTAGTGTAAGTAAGCTATTTAGCTTATTAATTTTTAATATTATTAATACTTTATTATTATTATTATCATTATTGTTATTATTATTATTATTATTATTAGTATTATTATTATTATTATTATTATTATTATTATTATTATTATTATTATTATTATTATTATTATTTCATCATCATTATCATCATTATAATAATTATTATTATTACTGTGTTTCAATGATTAGATTATGTGCTGAAAGTTGTTGTTTCATTATTTACCTACAGCTGTATGAAATGTCGCTGGAACCAAAGAGAAAGGAATTTCTGGATGACCTGTTCTCATTTATGCAGAAGAGAGGTAACTTTCTACTAAGTCATAAATTATTACGACATTAGAATTACATGCAGTGAAATCATGCTTGCTATACATTTTTAGACATTGTACAGTGGCATGTAATATATGTACATAGATATATATACATATACACACACACACACACACATATATATATACACACTGACGTCAAGAATATCCAGTGCACTCATGAATATGCAGTGTGTGACATCAGGAGTATGCAATCACTCATTTGCAGTGCCATCATGTTCACAGGCAAACAACATTTGGAGAAATGCACGTGATAGTACAGGTTCTTTAAAGGTAATGTAGGACAATCACTCATTTATTAATTTCACCACCAAGATTCTAATGCGCACCGTTGAGGTGATTGGCAAATGCTAGTTCACTGCGCCAGTTTCACCGAACCCTGTAGGCCTATTGGGTTTGTGATGAAATGGCTAGGGATGAGCCGATTATCCGTTCGGAAATCGGATCCGGCCGGATTTTGCACTAATCGGCATTAATCGGAATCGGCGATCCCAGGACTACCGATCCAAATACCAAAAAAGTAATATTTTTGACCAAAAGCAATTTCTTTTTTCATTAATACAGAAATAGTAAACTGTTTTGGTGAGCTCCTGCAGTAATCTTCAATCTTTAATTAAATGAAAGTCCGTATAAATAATAAAATTGTTACTCGACGTGTCAACAAAATTGCGGATATATAGTCAGGCTTTTTTCTTATGCCACTTGGTTTCAAACTTTCAAATGTTATTTCTTTTAAATAGTTCAGTGCATAAACTCTCATTGGAATTACATCTAGCGAGAATATACAAAATTTTGTTTTCATTTCTGTTTAATTAACTATTTGGATCGGAATCGGAATCGGCGAAAATAGCAGGCCAACTATCCGGAATCGGAAATCGGTAAAAATGCCTAGAGATGGCCATTCAGCAGATACGAAACTAAATAGCGTACTCGTGAGACTATATGTCAATGGAGGACGCGACAATGACGCATGCGGGCCCATCATTAGACAACGACGCTGAAGGGTGTGTCTTGTCTGTCGCCGAATTTGTCAGTTTACATCAGAATTGAGGATGGAAAAATGAAAATGACAGTCAAAATAAAATTTTATACTATGCACCGGTTGATCTTTGGTTTCTAATTCCGCGTGGGTAAACATGTTCCGCAGAGGCTGTACTTGATCCGAAGGATGTTCCTGCTCTCACAATATGTCAGTCCTCAGTGTCGCCCTTGATATTCGATCGGCCACTTAGGACCGAAGGATGGCAACCGAATGCCCATTTATCCCTGAACGCAGCTGTAGATGTTCACGATAATCATCTAATACCTGGATTAGATGACTGAGATATCTCTTGCCTATCTGACAACACAGCTTTCGCAGCTGTGATTTTCCGAATTATCTGGCTTCGTTTTTCTGCCCCAGACTTTACCCACGACTCGCCGTCGCAGCCATTACTTCTGCAGACATTGAGGTGTGGCAATTCATCTGTTTCTTTTGCTATAGAGGGGGGAGGGTGTCTGTGAAGAAGGGTTCTTTAATGGGGTTCAGGTGAAACTCTAGTAGGATAAGTCTGAATCATGATTGGGAACCGCAGGCTTATGAAACACAATTGTGCGCGCTGAGAAAAACGCCGGCCGTTCAAATTTTTTAACCAAATAGGTGTTGTCTTTCTTAAACGGTTAAAGCAGTTGTAGTCTGTAGGCAGCGTTGATTGGTTCCAAAGTAAATAAATAAGGGAGTTTGTGTTTTTTCAGATAGAGGAAGTTGTTTTGCTCTGGGACTATAATGTAATCTCAAAATTTGAGACACAGTGCTACTTCTGATGATGAAGGTTTATTGTGCACTGAAAAATATTAAGCATAATGCCAAGTGTTTCAGTTTCTTACTATTGTTATTCAGCGTTTATTAAGCACCACTGTCACTGACTGTCATGACCATGCATCAGTCGATGGCACTGAACAATTGTCATTGAAGGACTTGCTCACGGTCCCTTTGCACAGTAACTGTTTCAGAGGAGGCTTGACCCTGTACTCTCAGCATTATAAGGCAAGCACTGTAATAAATCGGCTACCATGTTCCAATCTTATGGCTTTCTCCATACTGTAAGGTAATCATGATTGAAATTGTAGAGATCAAAATTTCTAAAGCACAGTTTGAAGGCTGAGTAAGTTGGCAGTTGACAGCTTATTCACAGGCACTTGGTTGAAATGAAAGGGATTACAGTTAGTTTAGAAAATAGAGGAAGATTGGATAATAGAATAATCACCACTCATTTATTACACATTTCTATCAGTGTTAATCCTCAGAGGTAGCTATGGCTGGAAGGCTAAAAGATCTTTAGGCTGAGGCGCAATCATGACTACAGCAACCAAACAACTGTGCAATATTTTCACAAGGCTTGACAGTATATTGCACTTGAAGGACCAAGATTCAAATCCCCAATGCAGCATTGATAGGCAAATGCATTGGTCAGTTATGAAACTTGAACAGTGCCCTTTTCTTCAGCCTGGGCTGTGGAATGGCGCTATATAAATTGTCTTATTATTCGGAGGTGCCAAGCAGAAACAGTTCTGATTCAGAACTGTTATAAGCACGTTTCAGAAACGTGCGTATTTTAGTTTTAGACAAGTATTCATAGTTCTTTGTATTGTAGTGTAGTGTTGTGTGGTGTAATTTTGTGTAACAACAGATCAAACAACTTTCTCTGTTTACTTAAATAACTTTAATTTTCATTCTAGTTTGTAACTGTGAGCTTGGGTGCGGTGTGTCATCCTTGAGTTTGAATTTATAATAAAACGAATATATATAACAAAATGTAGTGTAGTGATATTGGACATAATGTATAGCACTGGTTTGTGGCTTGACAGTCATCTCCAGGTGGATGATGATTAGTGTACCCATAAACTGTTAAGTGACCCTTTTTGACCCATACAGTTTCTGTAACTTTTACCTCTTCTTTCAGAGGATGATCTATAGCTTCCATAATCCATCAAATATATTATGAATTATATCCTAGGTGTGTTTCTCATTAAAATTGGTTACTTCCTCTTTTCCGTGATGTTATTAAATCTTCATACATTCTGGTATATTTTTCTGTCTTTTGATCCTCAAGGGTTGTCAGTAATTTAATCTCACTTCTGAAAGCAATAGTACCTGTATTACTGGGTAAGCCTGACCACATATATGTGACAGAGAGGCAGATACACAGACATACAGACAGACACTGGGCGAAAGATAGACACAGAGGAGGATTCTGTTGACCTTCCGTCGCCCCAGTAATCAGAGGGCAAGAGGCAGACTGAAAGACAGTCACTCAGTGAGATCAGATGATGGGCATTAACCTTTGACCCGTGTGGCCTTTAATATAGTCACTAGCGCGGTCACCTTACCCTCAGGTCTTCAGTCAGCACCCCTCTTAACAGCCACCTCTTTGTCTTGCTTTTCATCAACAGACCTGTGATGGCAAAGCAGACCAGCCTCTGATGGCCATAAAATCGGAAACTGAATTTCAGTGTAGTTTATGGGTTGTTTAGTTTGTTGTTATTAATAATAAGATACTTCTTGCAGTTCAAAGACGCATGGGCGTACAGGAAAACAGAACAGTTCACTTTTCGTATCGTATTTAAGCATTTTGTAAAGCGCCTCTCGTAGGGTGAACCGTTCAGAAGCGCTCCCAGTGTGCTAAGCCCCGCGAAAATAAACAGGTTTTGAGAAAAGCGAAGGAAGAATTACTTTTCGTAATTAAGTTCCTGCCCTACAGAACGGAAGAACCCAGACCTCTTCAGAAAGAGGGAACACATGACTAGAATCTTGCCCAAGCTGTATATATATATATTATGATCGGTAAATGTCATTACATGATGCAATAAATTGCCAATAATATTAACAGTGATCCCAATGAATTCGCAACGCATCAAGTTTCTCATGTCCCTTATCAGGTCATGGGAGGCACTCGTTTCTTTATAAAGTACCTCACCCGGCGCGGGACACTAATCTTGATGAAGTACCCCAATCACAGAACATCCTGTTTACTTCCCAGGTTTTCACGTCTCACGCCAAATTATAGTCCTACCCTTCATTTGTATAGTGCTTTAATAGCCTACGCAATTAAGCCTGGAACTAACTGAAAAGCATGTAGGCCTAGGCTATTTGTTAAATGCTGTCAATATTTTGGCAGAAAGTAAGTTTAATGTTTCAGATAAATCTTGCTGCGTAGGCTAATATATATATATATATATATATATATATATATCTTATAAATATAAATCTTAGCTGTATATGTATAATATATATATAGGCCTATATATAAAATATATAAAGTATATATACGTGTGTATATATATATAATATATATATATATATATGTATAATTATAATGATTAAATATAATTCAACAGTACGGTATCTGTGATGTTGGTGTAGATAATATTATTTAGAAGTGAAATATGTAAAGGCTTATATTTAAGCCATATATGAAATTGAACTGCAGGATATTAATATCTTTTAATACACTTAGGCAGATGTTTCATGTTTTATTTGTTATATATGTACATCCAGGTAAAAGCCATTATTTTGTGTTATACCTGTTGCCTATATTCTACTTTATTGGTTGATAGAGTTCAAGAGGCTGGTTTAATGGCGTTGGAGTTGCTTAAATCTGGGTCATAGAGAAAGAGAGAGAGAACGAGGGAAGTGGATATGATAAACTTTTCTCCATATCTAACTCCGGTGGAGGCAGATGAAGGGATGGTGGTGGTCGTGGTGGTGGTAAGGTGGGGAGGCCGTTGCAATTAGAGGGATCTGACCCGGCCAATATGTCAGCACTAATGGAGGATCTACAGATTGTCTGTCTTGCCAAGGGTCCTCCCCCTGTTGATTAGAACGGCTGGTGGCGAGCGGCATGTGCTTGAGTGGGTTTAATCTACTCCTTCTTTATGCGATTGCCTAGTGCTCAAATTGAGCCTAAAGAAGTTTTAATCCATGTTTTTTGCGATTAAGACCCTCGAGTGGCACGATAAAGGCACCCACACACGTAGTTCTTCCCCTCCTCCTCCTCTTCACCCTCCACGGCTCGATTTTTACGCTATACAGGGCAATTTATTGAGGAAGTAGCCGCGTGATATGCCGAGTCTGTCTGGAGTCTTCCTCCCATTGAAGCCAGACGTCGTGCCATTGAAGATTATGCCATGCGATGTTTATTCGTTATCGAATGCGTGCCCCATCCAAGACAAGCCTTCCTGATGCTCCCCATATCACACACCACACGCTGTCTACCGTCTGCTCTAGGGAGAATTCATTTGTCCTCACTGCTGTTGTACAACTTGCATTTCGAGATTTCAACACAGGCTGCTGCTGCAGAAGAAGAGAAGAAAGGCAGTCCCTTAAGCATACCCCGTGCAGCAGCAGCAACCATGGATGTGAAGTGTTTGTGATTTCATTTTTCTTTGTCTAGGAAAACGGGGGGAGGTGGTGGCCAGTCCTTTGCCTTGGTGTCTTCTGATCTTCTTGCAGACAGTGTACGGTCATTGTACTCATTAGATGGCTGAAATAGCCAGGGGCCGCCAATGGGAGCAGAATATTTTAAAGCATATCCTGGTGGGGATTTAAACATCTGACCACTTAGTTGACCTAATCTAATCTTTTCCTTCTATTGCACTCTTATCAAGACATCAGTCGCTGGTCATATCGAGTAAGATTGGAATAAAAAGCATAATCCATGGAAAAAGCCAACTTGAAAGCGATGCGATGCTGATGGTCCGCAGTGGTAACCAATAGACGATTGCGAACTTCCAACATATGTTAACATGTTTGAAATCTGCCTTTAGGAGCCAAGCAATGTTTTATCACTTGTGAACTTTGTGTTGTGATGAATTAGTCATGTTATTGTGCTGATGACGTTTGTATTCCAAGCACCAACTGCATTAGGCTATATAGCAAATTCAGATATATATCTGAATTTTCTTTACAGTGCTGTAACGACGTTTCAGTGCTTGTTTCATTGCACCTATTGATTCAACTCATGTCCAATGAATTCACATGTTTGTATCTAAAATTTAAATTGCTTTCAAAATGTCTCGTATGTTTTACCAACTTGTGTTCGCTTTGCATATTCCAATCTCATACTTTCGCCAAAATATATAAGAATTTTATTCTTGAAATTATATTATTATTATGACAAGTATGTAATAGTATGATGATTCTGATGTTATTATTTGTTATCATTGCCATTATTATGGTGTTAGTTATTTTTAATCATGGTTGCCTCCTCAGAGTGATTACTATAGTCAATATAGTAGCTGTAAAAGGATATCTAAAGTCATAGTTTCAAATTAAACCAATTAAAAACGGAACGAAGTACATTTACAAAACTGTTACTCGGAAAGAGTTCGTAAAATTCTTTGGTAGAGAACCGATTAAATAATTCATGGAGTGGGCGGTGGTTGAAGTTTCATGGCAGAGACGGTGGACACGTCATGGAACAATCGGTCAGGATTCTGTAATTACAGAGTATCGACTTTGTGCTGACTGAAATATGGCGATCTGTTACATTTACACGTCCCATGAACATTAACGGCTATTGGCACATTTCATTGGCTGATGTGAATGTCTATCAGGGGACAGGCCTAGGTGACAGCCGCGGCGGCCGCTCTTGTCCATATTCAGGAGTGCCACCACCGGCTGTGGTAATAGCCTTCTTGGGAAACCAGTTCTAAGGATGGTTGGATGGTCTGGTGGCTGATCAGAAAATGACTCATCTCATCGGCGGCTGTTCATTAAGGGTTAATTATGGGGCATTGTGTTTCGCTGACCTCTGTAATCTACTTATGGCCAAGTTTTGTTTAGTTTAAATTGTTAATCGTTTTGATCAACGTTGACTGCTTTAGATTTTTCACTTGTGATTGGATTTTTGGATATTCAGTTTGAACTATGATATGGCATTGGCCATTTGCACTCGTGATACCAAGTGCACTGAGATTTTAAGATAATGATGATGATAATGAAGATAAAGAAGATGATGATGATGATTTCATGTGATGTTGGTGCTGATGATGATGATGATGATGATGATAATGATGATGATGATGATGACAAAGACAACAGAGATGATGATGATGATGATGATGACACTGACACCGTATGAGGCACACACGTGACACACGTGACCACATCTTTTAACCTTTTGACCTACACTGGCACTCATTGATTGATATCCTTTTTATGAAATGACACACTGCACCAAAATATAAGAAATAACTATTTTACAAAAAAATATTATAAGTTATAATGAACTCTTTTGATGACACATCGAAAGATGACTACAATATTATTATATTTCTTTTTGTTATATTGAAAGATAATCTTAGTTTCTTTATTCATGCAATAATTTCATGCTGTTTTAAAATGCTGAGTGCTAGAATATGCAGAACACAAAAGACTTCAGAATAGAATATCTGGTCTTCTTTTGCTTATTAAACATTGTTAGTCTCTACCTACCTTTACAAGTAAACGCTGTTACTTAGGATTACTGGCTGTAGAGTCTTGACTTCCTATATTTTATCTGCTTGTTGTCAGCCAGCTGTGTTGGTATTATTCACCAATTTATGCACCAATTATTTTGCCTCATTTTGTCGTGTCGTATTCGTTTTCTGCATCTGGCGAATGACCAGTGGGTGCTCGAACGGCGGTGTGAATGTTGTATAATGATTGAGGAATTTGGAAGTCACAATTCTCGCCGGGTGTTGGAAGAACCAAGACATTCATTTCGTGCAGGTGGCAGAAATAAAGAATGATTGAAGATGGCTGCCAGGATGTGCAGGCAGAGGCTCCGCCTTCAATCGCCATGGTGATCGGTGGTGTGTGAAACATTGATGCATGATTGATAGTTATTGTAACGATGAATTTTACCTTGGTGAATAAATTGTTACCAGCTAACTGCATGTGTCTGTCGTGTCGTCGTCTGTTTTCTACACAACGAATGTCATTTCGCCATGGACTGTTCTTGTTACTAATTTGGAGTGTGTGTTTTGTTCAATCCATTTGTTGTAGGCCTAATATTTTAAGTTGCTGACTTTAGAATGTAGCAACAGTTTCCAAACAAGCTAATTTTGAGCCCCTCTGTGTGCTGTCTGAGCTGTATACGCTCAATTTCCACACCTGATTATGATTACAGTGAAATATTGCATATTATGTACATCTTACTTTACAGTAACCTTGTGTGTATGTGTGTGTGTTTGTGTGTGTCTGTGTCTGGACGTTGTATAGTTCCTTGCTGCTATATATATACATCTCTGTGTTGCTAATTTACTGGTGGCTTTTGTTTAAGCGACCTCTTTGCATTTCTCTGTGGTGTCTTACAAGGTTCTACCTGAACCCTGGCATATGTTAACCGCACTAGGGTCTATCACCGAATAATTGATGATGCTTTGTTATGTAAGTGAAATCCATAATTTTAAAGTATGATCAGAAACCCTATCCATAACGACCATAAGCTGTTGTTATTACAGTGTTGTTATGTTGTAAGATATTGAGTCTTTGATCATTGAACCATTTCCTGGCTTTTCCATTTCCTCTCCTTCCATCCTCCTCCTCCTCCTGCAGGATTCACCTCATCCTCCCCCACACTGGTAGGGAACAGTTGCAGGTTTTCGTCACAGGTCAGATCCATCCGCTGCTTCCTGTCATTTCCTGTGTGGTTTAAGTTCTGACTGCTGCAGCTGAGAGCATCATTCAAATGGCATCTGATTTCTTCGTCTACTTCTTCTACTGTGGTTCCTTGATGTATAACCTCTTAATAACTCGGCTCAGTGATTGGTTGTTGGAGAAACATCGGCCACCCAACTTCTAGCCAATCATAATAACTCCATTAAGCGTCCATTCCAGGTTTATCCAGGTTGGTCTGGCTCATGCCGAGACTTTTGCAACTCAGTTTTGGTTTGAAGTAATGCAGGAGCAACAGCTTCACGTTGCTTTAACTCAACCAGACTTAAATCTGGGCTCAATAAGGACTTGAAACAAGTAATGTTAAACTATTGACACATGTAGGCCTAAGCTTTGAAATGCTTTCCTCAGATGGCAAAGTTAGTCATTACTATAAGTGTATAAAAATCACTTTAAATTAAATACAGGTTACAAAACTAGGTTAAAAAATCGAGGGAAAATGTGAATTAGCAATATTAACTGATTTGATTGCATAAGTTAGTTTACTTGATGATTTGAGAATGTGATCTTGAGTCATAATGATTAGAAACAATGATTGCTGATATATATATAGGGACAAACTTCTACAAGGTAACTATTTAAAAGTTCTTCAAACAATTTAGGTGCTCGGATTGCAATGCCATTTAGCTACCCCAATATTTTCATCATATAACTCCCCAATGAAATGCGTGTTGGACTTGCGGAGCAGCTTTTAGTCTTTACCTGAACAAGGATGAAGGGGAGAGTAGGACCAGTAAGGGCATGAAGTCAAATTGGTTTGAAGTAATGCAGGAGCATGACTAGGCCTACATGTGTCAAACCAGTAAGGGCATGAAGTCAAATTGGGCTCTCAACAATGAGAAAAGCTTATTCTAATGTAGTGGTCAAGTTTAAAATATTTTATTTTGATTTCAAATTCCCTCAGCAATTCATTGTCTGGTAATGAAATGTGCATCATTTGTGACATAACAGACTTGTTTCAATGTAATAGGAAATAAACTTAAGTTAATTTTGCTTATTTGTTTTTTTTCAATTTTTAGCTCTTGTATTACACTTCCATTACACTGTGCTGACATCTATTGTGTATCCGGCTTCATTTCGATAGCCTCCTTTTCTATATCCTACAGTGTTGTTTTCTTGATTTTCGATTGCAGTCACAGGGAATTCTTTCTTGTTATCACACTGACCAAATTAGGTGGCTTTACACTGCCTGGTCGAGGGCAACAGTTGCGTAATGCTTTCTGTGTAGTTACTGCCATCTGGTGATCGATTTACTCATAGTGAAGGGATTGCCTTAATTTGTATGCATGAGATCTAAATCAGCTCCATCTTCCTCAGCGTTACGGCTTCTTTGGGAGAATTATTTTTCATTGCTATAGCAGTTTTAGCGACTCGCGGCGTGTGCCAGCCGGACTAATCCATTCGTCTGATAATTCGCCTAAGCAATATTTATGCTCCATTCCTGCATTAATGTACCGCGCTGCGATGGCTAGCCCAACGGTAGCCCAATAGTAGCCCAATTAGAAGGCGTAAAGAAGAATATGAGGAAGTTAATGAACTGATATTATAGGCGCCCGGCGTTGAACCGTAGGACCGCCGGTCGGTCCAATGTGTCAAGCGCAACTCCATTGACCCGGCTGACAACGGCTTCCATTTAATTTTGTTTTATCTGAGTTTTATTCACGGGGACGAGACCCAGGCAATTTCTTGGCCGGACATTAACACTTGATAACAGGGTGTTAAACAGGACCGCAGTGAATTTTTCCATCGTCTCGTTTATTGTGATTTATCGAAGTCTAATGAATGAGATGAAAGCAACGGCTGGTCACTGGGCAAATATATATATAGGAGTGGAAGATCATCTATGTCTCTATCCAACTGTTGATGCAAATACCCTGCAGTAGAAGCTGTTGTAACATAATGTTGCTGGTGTTAGAATAGCTGTAACGATTGTACTGCAGTGCTCCTTTGACTACTCGAAGCTGAGCTAGGTAAACAACCATGTTTGTGATTTAACAATCGACATGCAAACACTGGATTCAGGATTCTGTTGGAACCACAGCTTTCCTAATTGCGTTTTGTCATCTATTTTAAAGAGCTGTGATGGCTAGAACAATTTTTTTGTAAGCACGACTTTTCTGTTAGAGGCTTTATCTAAACTTACCGATGAGCAATTTTAGG